>CM051260.1:76300088-76605088 GCA_027921565.1 Artemia sinica | reverse complement strand
ATTTCTGTATACAAATCGGCAAGTAAAGCAATTGCAATTCAGTATTGTTTTTTTTCTCTCTTGCGCCCCGTGCAAAATCTTGATTAGCCCCCCCCCCCTGTCTCCCACAAATAACATTTCCATTTACTTACAAAATTATTTTCGATTAATTAATTAACTAATCATTTCTCTTTAATTTATCATTTCTATTATTTAACTATTATTAGTTATTCCAATTTAATTATTTAAATAATTATTATTTAATTATATTTTATTTTTAATTTATTTTATTTAGTTAATTAATTAATACTTAGTTAATTATTTTCATTTATTAACCATCTGCTTTATTTTGAAAAAAAAAATACAAAATGGTTGTAACCGTTAGATTATTTGTTTGAAATTTTGCAGCACTAAAATTCCTATGCCCTGGGCAAGTGCTTCCTCTGCCCCCCTAAAACCACCTCTATTGCAATCACTAGGTAGGACCCAAAAACTTTTTTTCAGTTAAGTCGTTAGAAATTTCATTTCTGTTTTTCTGCAAATGACCTATTTTTACACATGAATATTTGTATTTAAAAATGATTTTTAAAGTTTGTATACCGAGTTGCGCGTCGAATTTCAGCCAAACAATATTGCAAAACTGAATCGCACCTTACCGCCTATGACGGTTTTTGGTTCTTAAGGAGGTCCTAGATGGTCATTCATATTGATCAAAACCTTATTTTGTTTTATTTCATTAGCGTTAACGAAACTTCACTTTTCGCGCGATTACCGCTTTGTAAAACAGTACCTTCATTTTTGCTACGTCTTTACGAGTCGGAAAAACATTTCAGGAGTTTCAAACCCCTTACCCCTGGATATGGCCTTGCCTCTTGGATACATATGGAAAGCCTCCTTTTTACGAACAGCCCCTCCTTCAGAGTTGCCACCAGCTCAAGAAAAAAAATCTATGGCAAGGGTAAAAAAAAAATCCATGTTTGTCACTGTTGCCAAAGATACGAAAAAATTTGCCGCTCGTGACGCTTCGCGTCGCTCGCAGGTACAGCTTTTCGATGACATAGATCTTCGTTCATATAGATGCAACGCGGAAGTGTACGGTTTACATTTTTTTCGTGTGATAGTTCGTCGAATGCGCTGGAATATTTCAACGTATCAACTTCACTATCAACAACGTCTCAACGTACACTTTCACTTTCAAACTCAAGGTTTAAATCGTTCACGACAAGCAATATATACCCCCGAAAGAGGTAAAAGAGACGAAGCTTGACATTCCCGAGTCCCTCATGAATGCTCACGGCTGTGGGAATGTTATCAGCGAGCATACTCTGAAAATAAATTTTCAGAGCATCCCACTGCTCAAGCAACCTCTTTACAACTTGCTCCATTGCTAGCCAGCGTGTCTTCGACGGGTACTACGAACTTCTGACACTCACTTTTCCTTTTGGGGCTATAAGCGACAAAATTGCACACGTCGTGAGCAAATTGTACTATTTCAGGATCTAGATCATCTCAAGCAGCGGCCGAACACAGAGCGAAAGAATGGTAAATGCACCCGAAAATGGCGAGCCATGGCACATCTTTTTTTAAAAGCGCAACCAGACCAGACCCGCTTGTTTACCGAGCATCACACTTGCATTATCAGACGCAAAACCAATGAGGTTGACTAAAGGGATATCTCTATTGCGCATAGTTCTCCTGTACAGCCATTTCCAACTTACCTTGGTGGGGGTAAAAGCAGGGGCAGATTTTTTGTTTTGGGGCATGGATAAAACGTTAAAACTGGTCAAAACTAATCACATTCCAGAAGTTCTGAATATTCACGGAATTCTTCAGCACGTCAGCTGGTCCAGCTGAACTGGAGCTGGAGGGCCATCTATGGCCACAGATGTAAGAGCAGTGAGACAGCTGGTCCTCTAACCCATTTTGGATAGCCGTAAAGATTGATTTTCTGAGCAACGCCAATTCCGTACCATGTGAAAAAAAATCCATGTTTTCTTGAAAAATCCCTGTTTTTTATTGAAAAATCCATGGCATTTCCAAAATCCATGTCAAGGGTTTAAAAATCCATGTTTTCATGGATAAATCCATGGCGGTGGCAACCCTGCCCTCCTTAATAATGATCAAAAAATTAAACACATTTTCTGCTTCCCCGTAAAATTTATGTGGTGCAACATGATATTACCACCTTGCTATTACCGCAGTCGTAAAAATGGACTGGTATTATAAGAGCCATAAAAACTACGTAACTTAGTTTTGATTGGTTACTTGATTATAAAAACAGGAGAGAAAAAAGAGGTACAACCGTCTGTTTAATTGCAATCGGCTGATAGACAATAAGGCGCCATGTCGTCTACTGGTTTTCAGCCAAATTTCCCATGGGCACTTTAGCATGGTTTTATCCAGCTCCGAGGCTTCACTCGACAAGAATACAGACCGACATTATTCTTTAATCATCGCATGCATTAAATAAAACAGACGAAATCGAAAGTAAACATTACAAAAGCAAAACAGTCACCCGCAATACCCAGACACAAGGCCGTATCCAGGGAGGGGGGTTATGGATTTGACCCCCCTCTAAATGTTTGTCCTACGCGTAAAAAATGAATATAAAACAGATTTTTGATGCATTTTTAGTTTATTTTTGTAAAAAAACCTAAAAATTCTTTTGTCCCCCCCTGAAAAAAATACTGGATACGGCGGCCAGTCATGGGAAAAAATTCGGTACTTTTCCTATTATGTGGACACTTATAAAAAGTCAAGTTTGGTTAATTCTAATGAAATAAAACAAAATATAATGAATATAAAATAGTTTATAAACAGGTTTGGGCTATATATTTGCACAATAGGGGAAGGGGGGTAAAGCATTACATATATTGAATACGTAACCTAACCTAACCTAGGTACCTTTTTCTCCCCCTAAACCCCAAAAAAAACAACGGTTTAAATATTGTAAATTCAATGAGAAACCACGCTCTTCGATCAATTTAGATAACAATTAAATAAAAAAAAAACAAGTTTTTTTAACTGAAAATAAGGAACGACGTTAAAACTTAAAACGAACAGAAATTATTCTGTATATGAAAGGGGCTGTCCCCTCCTCAACGCCTCGCTCTTTACGAAACGATCTAAATTGATCGTTTTTTATTGTTTAAAAGAAATAGAGTTGTGAAAAATTCAAACTTTAGCGTAAAGAGCGAGGCGTTGAGGAGGGGACAGCCCCTTTCATATACGGAATAATTTCTGTTCGTTTTATGTTTTAACGTCGTTCCATACTTTCAGTTAAAAAAACTTGTTTTTTTTTATATTTAATTTTTGAACGTTTTTGAATTAATGCAGGTTTTGATTTTGGCTCACCGTACGTGAATAATTAAAACTAAATTTACATATTACTTTTAGTTTTATTTGGTTAAATGGCTTTCTCGAAACTTGTTTAATTTTATTTACGAACGTTTTTATTAGTAATATACGTAACTTACGAATTACTTACGTAACGAACTTCTATATTCATAGATTTTTAATACGTATATTAGTGGGTTCGCCCCCTAGTCAATACCTTGCTCTTTAAGCTAAAGTCTGAATTTTGTTCCAATTCTTTAAAAATGACCCTTAATCACAAAGGCCGTTAATTAGAATAAATAGCTCTTATGAAAGTACTAAAAATCTTTGGCTTAAAGAGCGAGGTAATATTTTCTAATATTTTACGTAATATTTTCTGTTCGTTTTAAGTTTTGATGTTGCTCCTTACTTTCAGTTGAAAAACTTTTTTTTTCTATTTAATTTCTGATCTTTTTCTTTAATAATGATGGGAAATCCGGCGCCCCCTTCATAGCAATGTCCCTTCCCCATGAAAACCTCCTTCATGGAAAGATCCTTCCATATAACCCCCAACCCACCCCTCCCCCTCACCTACCAGAAAAAATCCCCCTGAAAATGTCTGTATACTTCCCAATAACCAATACTATATGTTAACATTCGGTAAAGTTCATAACTTTCAGCCCTTTCAGCCCTCCCCCCGGGGAC
Organism: Artemia sinica; assembly: GCA_027921565.1. Classification (NCBI taxonomy): domain Eukaryota; kingdom Metazoa; phylum Arthropoda; class Branchiopoda; order Anostraca; family Artemiidae; genus Artemia; species Artemia sinica. The sequence goes on along the minus strand of CM051260.1, from coordinate 76,601,089 downwards.
TTCGGGTGAGTAAGTCATCCTAAAAGACATAGTTATCATATTTTCGACCATGCTGAACAAAATGGGTATCTCAAAATTTTGATCGGGTGACTTTGGGGAAAAAAATGAGCGTGAGAGGGGACCTAGTTGCCCTCCATTGTTTTGGTCACCTAAAGGGCACTAGAACTTTTAATTTCCGTTCCAATGAGCCCTCCCACGATATTCTAGGACCACTGGGTCGATAAGATCACCTCTGGGAGGAAAAAAAAACAAACAAATAAACACGCATCCATGATCTTTCTTCTGGCAAAAAATGCAAAATTCCACATTTTGGTTGATAGGTGCTTGAAACCTCTACAGTAGGGTTCTCTTATACGCTGAATATGATGGTGTGGTTTTCATTAAGGTTCTACAGCTTTTAGGGTTTTTTTCCCCTTTTTTCTCAAATCAGCCAAATTTTCTCAGGCGCGTAACTTTTCATAGGTATGACTAAACTTGATGAAACTTACATATTTGAAATCAGCATTAAAATCTGATTCTTTTGATGTATCTAATGGTATCAAAATTCCGTTTTTTAAAGTTTCGGTTACCATTGAGCCGGGTCGCTCCTTACTTACAGTTCGTTACCACGAACTGTTTGATTACCCGCTTTACGAGTCTCTATCACTGCATTCGTTTGACTATCTATAGCCGAGGTGTCCACATAAGGAAAAGTACCGAAAATTCCTACTCCTGACTTAAAAACACCTCACGAAAAAATCAGGTTAGAAAATATACCATTTTAAACTAAATATTCATAAACCCAGAAATTAGGGTCAGAAGCACGTGCTTTTGCAGAATCACTCACTTCTAAGAACTCCCTGGAATGATTCCCTAAAAAATTGTTTGGTACAACTATACCGTAATGTTTTAAAATGTAATGTTCGAAGTAACTTACTTTTTTTTTTTACAAAATCATAGCAACATTTACCCCCTAGCCACAATAAAATTTCTCCCCGGGGTGGGTTTCACGGAAAAAACTGCGTTTTATGTTGCAAGCTTAATTTATACATTGATAAACGGCGTAAACATGTGAGATAGGGACTATTGCAGGAATTTAAGACTAGCGTATGCAAGGCCGTATTCAGGGGGGAGGGGTACCTTGCTTGACCCCCCCCCCAATTTTTGTTGAGCCCAAAAAACGCAACAAAAATGCATATAATTAAATTATCCTTGAATCCTTGATACGCCTTTTATTGAAAGAAGATTTTGATCAAAATGATTGACCATCTAGGACCTCCTTTGGGGAGAGCAGAAAACGCAATGCTTGATCAAAATGGACAAATACAAAGACGGTCGTCAACCGCTTGAGTCATTCAAAGTTTCTATCAATCATCGTCAATTGATCAAGTCAATAGTAATACAGGCTCCTACATGGTTAATTATGCTGGAGTCAATAGATTGAAGGAAGCTTTTGATCAAGATGATTGACCATCTAGGACCTTCTTTGGGGAGTGCAGAAAACGCAATGCTTGATCAAAATGGACAAAGACAAAGACGGTCGTCAACCGCTTGAGTCATTCAAACTTTCCATCAATCATCGTCAATTGATCAAGTTAATCGCAATACAGGCTCCTAGATGGTCATTTATGCTTGAGTCAATCGATTGAAGGACGATTTTGATCAAAATGATTGGCCATCTAAGACCTCCTTTGGGGAGAGCAGAAAACGCAATGCTTGACCAAAATGGACAGACAAAGACGGTCGTCAACCGCTTGAGTCATTCAAACTTTCCATCAATCATCGTCAATTGATCAAGTTAATCGCAATACAGGCTCCTAGATGGTCAATTATGCTGGAGCCAATCGATTGAAGGAAGTTTTGATCCAAATGATTGACCATGGAGGGCCTCCTTTAGGGAGAGCAGAAAACGTGCTTATCTCTCAGGTCACACATCGAGTTTGGCCTCCTAGAAAACATGACGTGTGTCCAGTCGATCTGATATACATCAACGACGCAATCTGACGCGTCATAGAAAGGCTAAAGAAATATTTTTTACCTGATCTTATAAGGTAAAAGACAAGGAGGCAGAAGAGTCAATTTATATACATGTTGACTTTGAATAAATTACAATGAACTTTTTCTGCAGTACAATCAGGTATGAACAGAGTTCCAAAGCTGCCAGTAGCAGAATTCGACAGAAATCCAAAACCTGCCGACACCTTAGCAGCAAAACTTGTGTTTTGACAGCTTTTCTTTGAGCAAAAAGCATTTTTATAAGTAAAAATGATATTTTCAGACAAAATTTGCCAACAAATTTAAAAACAGCCAAGTAGGCTAGCATTGCTACTTTACTACCCCACTTTTTCCATGAAGGAGTACAATATTACAGACGTAAATATAGGGATCAAATTTGAGAGCGTTCAACAGTGACAACTATGTACTCAAAACTCTTGTAATTAGTGGAATATATGACGAAAGAACGGTTATGATGCCATGATTTTCTAAAAGTATGCTACTACGCAGATATTCATTAATAGACATAAGAATCCGGCTCTTTGACGCTCAACAAAGAATGCGGAATTCTGCCAACATAAATTGCTATCAAATACTCTTTTTATTGACGTCTCAGACTTCAGAGGTCGATATGGATCCTTCATCCGAACCCAATTGCTGGGAACAGAACCAAAGCCAAAGGCTGACTAGACATCCCTTACGTTATTTATGGCCGGCTAAAATGCCCACATTTCCTCCCCTGCTGATTTGTATTTCAGCAATGTTGGCTGGGGTCTGAAAAACTGCGCAATTTCGAAATCCTGAACATCTATGAGTGGTTAGATAATAGAATGAATGGCCTAGTAATTTTTGCAAACAAATGTTGAAGATGAGAACGTTATATATTTCAAACAGATCGTGGTAACGAACTGTAAGTAAGAAGTGACGCGGTTCAATAGTAACCGAAATTCTGAAAAACGGAATTTTGATATCATAGACAGCGTAATCGCACTGCCTAAGTAAAGAACGATGTTGGCATAATGTATTATTATTTTTTGTTTTTTTTTTTCCATACCAGGGCACTTCGTATCGAAGGAGTTGTCGTTGAAACTTAGAAAAGGGCCCATTCGATTGGAAATTGGAGGTGCTAGTGCCCTTTTTAATAGTCGAAAGTGATTGGAGGGCAACTAGCCCCCCCCACGTCCATCATTCCCCCAAGCACATCCAATCAAAAATTTTGAGATAGCCATTTTGTTCAGCGTAGTTGATTTCCAGATAGAAAAGATGTTTTTGAGGAGGACACTCCCCCACAACCCTCAGGGAAAGTGTTGTAAGTTATGCCCTGGGGGCATATAAGAACGGTGTTGGCACAATGTATTATTTATTATTCTTTTCTCTTAGAGCAGGGCACTTTGTATCGAAGAAGTTGTCGTAGAAAGTTCGAAAAGGGCTCATTCAATTGGAAATTGGAGTGGCTTGTGCCCCTTTTAATAGTCGAAAGTGATTGGAAGGCAACTAACACCCATTCCACGCCCATCATTTCCCGAAACACATCCAATCAGAAATTTTGAGATAGCCATTTTGTTCAGCGTAGTTGATTTCCAGATAGAAAAGATGTTTTTGAGGAGGACACTCCCACACAGCCCTCAGGGCAAGTGTTGTAAGTTATGCCCTGGGGGCATACAAGGTTCATATAGAAAGTTGTTGTAGAAATTTCAAAAAGGGCTCATTTTATTGGAAATTGAAATTACCCTTTTTAATAGTCGAAAGTGAGTGGAGAGTAATTACCCCCCCCCCCTCTCACGCCCACCAATTACCCCAAAAACATTCAATCAAAGTTTAGAGAAAGCCATTTTGTTCAACGTAGTTGAAAGTTCTGGAAATTATGTATTTAAGGATGACAATCCCCCCCAGAGCCCCCAGGGCAAAGGTTGTAAGTTGTGCCCTGGGGGCATATAAGGTTTTTATAGATAGAGTTGTCGTAAAACTTCAAGAGGGCCTCATTCAATTGGATATTGAGAGGGCTAGTGCCCTTTTTAAGCCGAAAGTGATTGGAGGGTAACTAACCCCCCTCTCACGACCACCATTCCTCCAAACACGTCCAATCAAAATTTTCAGATAGCCATTTTGTTGAACGTAGTAGAAAGTTCTGGAAATTAGGTCTTTGAGAATGACAATCCCCCCCCCAGCCCTCAGGGCAAGGGTTGTAAGTTATGGCCTGGGGTCATATAAGGTTTTTATTGAAAGTGTTGTCGTAGAAACTTCAAAAGGCTCATTTGATTAGAAATTGAAAGGGCTAGTGTCATTTTTAATAGTTGAAAGTGATTGGAGAGCAACTAACGCCCCTCTCACGCCCACCATTTCCACAAACACATCTAATCAAAATTTTGAGATAGCCATTTTGTTTAACGTAGTTGAAAGTTCTGGAAATTAGGTCTTAGAGGATGACAACCAGCCTAACAGCCCTTAGGGTAAGTGTTGTAATTTATGCCCTGGGGGCATATAAGGTGTTTACAGAAAGCGTTCTCGTTTCAAAAAGGGCTCATTCGATTGGAAATCGAAAGGCAGAGTGCCCTTTTTAATAGTCGAAAGGGATTAGAAGGCTTGACATTTTTGTAGTAAAGATCGATGTGGGTATAATGCATTATTTTTTTTGCTGTTGTTGTTTATACCAGGGCACTTCGTATCGAAGGAGTTGTCGTGGGAACTTCGAAAAGAGCTCATTCGATTGGGAATAGAAAGGGCTGATACCCTTTTTAATAGTCGAAAGTGATTGGAGGGCAACTAATCCCCCTCCCACGCGCACCCTCTCATTTGCCCATTATGTTTAAAAACTAAATGTTGCCGCAAGATTAAATCAAAATGCACTGTGTTAATGCTAATTCCCTATAAGGCATCTCAGCAGTATCCCAAGAACGACTGAGGGTACTATGTTCAAACATTCGGGTCTACTCCTGCTCTTAAAATTTAACCAAATAAAAATAACGTAAGTGTATTCCCAATAAGGCATCTCAGCAGTATCCCAAGAACGACTGAGGATATTATGTTCAAACTTTCGGGGCTACTTCAGCTCTTTTTATTTAACCAAATCAAAATAGCGTAAGTGTATCCAAGCTATCAAAGAAAGTAAACAGATTTTTTTCCGAATGTCCATTTCAGGTCAACTAGAGGAGGTATGAAACTAAATTAAACACTACTATTTGTGTCCAGATTTTTAAAAGGGTGTATTTTTTTTAAAAATTGCTGAAAATTTTTCTCCAGCATACAAATAGCAGGCCAAACTATAAAGTCTTAAAAAAAGCGAAAAGATTTAAAGTATTACTTTCTTTTTCCCTGAAAAGACTATGTCAATATAAAACGAACAGAAATTAATTAAAAAACCTTTTTCTACAAAATAAGTTTTTCAAAGAAAAGTATAGAACTCCATTAAACAAAATTGAGCAAAAGTAAAATCAAATAATCTACCGAGCGTGAAACTACCACACATCAGCATCGATAAATAAAGAAACCCAAAACGAACAGAAATTACACTAAATAACCGAGTCAAACTCAAAACGAGCAGATATTAACATAATTTGGGCTCAAAACCCCTATGCCTTCCCAAGGCCAGAAGAAAATTTGCACTTTACTGAAAAAATACAAATGAATGTGGATTGTCAGTTTAATATACATATACTGATATTTAGTAATCAAAATGTTAATATTATTTGATTTATTAAAATTATAAAAGTAAAAATATTTATATTTTTTAGTTTGACTCGGTTATTTATTGTAATTTCTGTTCGTTTCGTGTTTCATTTATTTATCGATGCCGATTTGTGGTAGTTTCACACTTGGTAGATTATTTGATTTTATTTTGCTCATTTTTTGTTTAATGGAGTTCTTTACTTTTCTTTGAGAACTTATTTGTGGAAAAAGCTTTTTTAATTAATAAATATAAGGAGCAACGGTACTTATGCATCATATGCTACACAGCGCTATAGACTGTACAAGCAACCCAGACATGGAGACCCGTTAAACGGGTATTTGGTATCTTAATTGATTGCAAAGCGAGGTTTCTTATCGAGTTTACAACATTTAAACGATTGTTTTTTGGGGTTTAGGGGGGGGGGAGGTACCTAGGTAAGGTTAGGTTACGTATTTAATATATGCTATGCTATACCCCCCACCCTCCTAATGTGCAAATATATAGCCCAAATTTGTTTTTAAACTATTTTATTTTCATCCTATTTTATTTAATTTCATTAGCATTAACCAAACTTGACTTCTTTCATGTGTAGCATATAATGCATAAATACCGGGGCAACATTAAAACTTAAAACGAACAGAAATTATTCCGTATATGACGGGGGGGTGGCTACCCCTCCTCAATACCCCGATCTTTACGCTCTAGTTCGACCTTTTGTCTCAATTCTTTAAGAACGATTCCTGAAACAGAAGGGCCGTGTAATTGGAATCCGAACCTTTTTTAAAAGCTCTTAAAAATTTTAGCATGAAGAGATGGGGCAGCCACCCTCATATACGGAATAATTTCTGTTCGTTTTAAGTTTTAATGTTGCTCCTTACTTTCAGGAGAAAAAACTTGTTTTTCCGTTTAATATAAAATCAAGTATATTTGAGTGTGCGTATTCAAAAATAAGCAAGGTAATCAAGCAAGAAACATGAAACTTTAGGCAGAATATTTTGACTAAAAAAAAATCCAGAAAAATAGAAACTACAAAAAGAAAACAAGCGTGGTGCGTAACGATAATAGAACACGAGAGCTAAAGGCGCAAGCTGCTGGTTGTAGCAAGCGAAGTGCGCGGAGGGACATGAAAATGGCAAAGGCTCGTACGAACAAAGGAGGTGACAGGGTCATGGGCTACAGCAAACGATGGGAAGTGTGAGGGCGAACGTATTTTTCAACGTTCACTGTACTAATAAAAAGTTTCACCGATTATTATATTTTCGCTTTATTTTAATTACACAATCGCACCAATTGAGGGGGGAGGCAGGGGGGTATTTTGAAAAAAAATTGTGGGAATTTTCATTGAAAAAAGGTTGAAAGGGATCGAAAAAAAACCACAAATGCCAGATTTTGGAAACCATTTTGGAAATTTCCAGATTTCCAGATTTTGGAAACAATTTCCAGATTTTGGATTCCACAATTTGGATTCCACAATTTTGGATTCCACAATTCCACAATTTCCAGATTTTGGAAACCATTCTTGTTTGTGTTTACATTTGAAGACTGAAGACAATACTCATCCCCTCCCGCCACTACATTTTCATGAATTGGCAACCATGTAATTACAAAGAACAAAATAGGAAAAAGGCGTAAAATTCAGTATTACTTCAAATTCAGCATCGTTCTAAAAAAAATAATAATAACTTGTTTTGAGTTTTCACTAAAAGCTAACTTAGCCTACGTAGTAATAAGAAACCCTATTTTTTGGTCAGCTTTTCTAATTACTTCCATTAATTTCCATAAAATAACTTCTTTTTAAATGGAAAATAAATAGCCTCATAAGCATCTCTTCAGTATGGGTCGAAAATAATTTTTGATCAAGGGCGTATTCAGGGGGGAAGGGATAGGGGCTTCGCCCCCCCCCCACGGAAAAATTTCCAACTCGTAAAAACGTAACAAAAAAATTATACAAACGAACTCTTAATGCGTCTTTTGTAAGCCACCCCCCCCCCCAAAAAAAAAATACGTCCTCCCTGCCATTGATCCTTCAAAATTTCATCAGAAATTTGTGAACTAATTTTCAAACGCACCATATAACAGCTTGAATGTTTCCCTAAAATTAAAATGATAGAATTTTAAATGAAGATTTAGCTACTTACATATTCAGCGGGTGAAACGGAAGGGGGACCAGAAAAGTTAAAATGTTCAAAACTATGCACTTCGGTATCTAAAGTTTAATTAGATTAGTTTATTTATCACATAAATTCATAGCACATCAACCATTTCTTAATATAAAAGCCTTGCAAAAAGTGATTTTCCTTGTTGTTCAAAGTGGGGGGGGGGGGCTGCAAGTTTCCCGTGCGGGGTTTTCGGCAATGGAAATTCCCATGGCACACTTTTGTTTTGGTCCAAAGTCATTTTTGATGGGTTTTCGGTTATTTTTGAAATTCCCATAAATTCGTTTTCATTACTAAGTTACCAATCGAACTATCAATCGAACTAAGTTACCATTACAAACTAAGTTATCATTACAACCATAACAATCGAACTAAGTTACCATTCCTAAAACAGCTACAAATGATAGTTTTTTTTCTCACTAGCGGGTTTATTTTAAACGCATTTTTAAATGTATGGTTACTATGGGTCGTGGTTCGTTCTTTACCAAGTTGCCCCTACTGGGGCAACCATGATCACTGCTCTAAGGAAAAAAAATACTAGAGCCTTGCAGGCACACAGCATCTAATTTTCTAACGTTTACTTTAGGCTACATTTACTATGCATGACACAAGAGAAAAAAAAGGGGAAATAAGGGGACGAAATTGAAGACCATGCATGTCTGTAAAGTCCTGTCTTTTTAAAATCTCACATAGCCCCCTTTTTTTAACTCTCGAAACTAAATAAAAGAAACTTCTCCAATTTTACAAACATTTGTCAAAAATATATCATTGGGGCAAGGGGCAATTTCTTTGCGCCAAAAACTAATTATTTTAATAATAGACCAAGCAGAAGTAGCAAACTGTCGATTACTAGATTTATCAGTTTATATACCAAATTTCAGCTCCTTGGGGCTCTTAACTTGGGTAGACACAACCCCTCTTTTTCCGATTCTACGTGTGTTCTTGAACGCCTAAAAACCTGATTAAAAAACTTGAGCAATTGTTCACAACAAAACAGATACAGAGTTCTACGAGCTTACGCTGCAAAGAAGCCAATGTTGGCAAGTTGCAGCATAAATATGGCAAAAACTAATTATTCCAGAAACAGATGGAAATGGAGTCAAAAGCTTGACCATTGGATTTTACACGTCTAAATTCCATAGGTGTGGAAACTCAGTTCCTTGAATTAGGGAGGTATAGCCCCTTTTTTAGAACAGAGGCATAACTTCATCAAAATCCTAGAGAGGGGGGGGGCGGGGCGCAAAGTTGGAGCCAATTTTTCCCAAATATACTGAAAATGACAGGGAAAACTGAAAAATGGGCCATATAGTACCATAAAGGTAATCAAACAGTACGTGGTAACGAACTGTAAGCAAGGAGCGACCCGGATCAATAGTAACCGAAACTCTTAAAAAAGGAATTTTGATACCAGTAGATATATTAAAAAAAACTGGCTTATTATGCTGATTCCTCTTTTCGAATTCCAAATATATACGTTTCATTAAGTTTAGTTTCACCTATCAAAAGCAACAGCCTGAAAAAATGTCTGATTTTCGAAAAAAGGATGAAAGGCCCCCTAGAAGTCATAGAATTTTAATGGAAATCACACCATCAGGTTCAGCATATCAAAGAACCCCACTATAGAGATTTGAAGCCCCTATCGACAAAAATGTGGAATTTTGTAATTTTCGCCAGAAGAAAGATCACGGATGCGTGTTTATTTGTTGTTTTTTTGTTTTGTTTTTTCCCCAGGGATGATCGTATCAACCCAGTGGGCCTAGAACGTCAGGAGAGGGCTCATTTCGGAAATGAAAAGTGGGTGAACTTTCCAGGGGGGTGAACTTTTCAGGAGAAATTTCCCAGGATTTCTATACGAAATGTCTTTATATGTTTTGCTTTCTTTTTACCGATTCAATTTTACGCGTAGGGTAATTGTCCGGGGTAAATTATCGCCAGGATTGAATTTTCCAGAGGATATTTCCGTGGGGAGGGGGATTTTTCCGTGGAGGTGGAGCGAGATAATCAGGCGTTATTTAAAAAACAATCAGAAATTAAATATAAAAAAAACAGGTTTTTTCCCACTGAAAATAAGAAGCAACATTAAAACTTAAAACGAACAAAAATTATTACGTATATGAGGAGGGTCACCCCCTCCTCAATACCTCGTTCTTTACGCCAAAGTCTAAATTTTGAGCCAATTCTTTAAAAACGACTCCTTAAACACAAGGGTCGTTTAATTAGAACAATAAGTAACTTTTTTAAAGTGCCGAAAAACTTTAGCGTGATGATCGAGGTGTTGAGGAAGGGACAACCCCCCTCATATACGTAATAATTTTGTTCGTTTTAAGTTTTAATGTTGCTCCTTACTTTCAGCTGAAAAAACTATTTTTTTTATTTGATATACTAAAGAAATCTAACTCGTTTCCGTTGATGCTTGAATTATGCAGGCTTATCTTAGTTTTGAAAACATTTTTGAAGAAACTAAATTTCAGCTAGAAGGCAAACTAGAGTCTGGAGGGGGGGGGGGGGCAAAACCGAGGTCTGGGAGGGACAGTTCCCCCCCCCCAGCTCCATAGCAAATTACACCCCTGTTTTCAAATCTTATCATGACCTATAAAGAATTAATGCAAACTTGTTTCAGTCTTTCTCTAGGTTCACACAGATGTCAAACAGTTCGTGGTAACGAACAGTTAGTAAGGAGTGACCCGGCTCAATCGTAACCGAAACTCTAAAAAACAAAATTTTGATACCTATAGATACATCAAAAGAATCAGATTTTAATGCTGATTTCAAATACATAAGTTTTATCAAGTTTAGTCTTACCCATCAAAAGTTACGCGGCTGAGAAACTTTGGCTGATTTTAGAAAAAATGGGGAAAGACCCTCTAAGGTATAGAACATTAATGAAAATCACACCATCATATTCAGCGTATAAGAGAACCCTACTGTAGAGGTTTCAAGCACCTATCTACAAAAAAGTAGAATTTTGCATTTTTTGCCAGAAGAAAGATCACGGATGCGTGTTAATTTGTTGTTTTGTTTTGTTTTTTTTTCCAGGGGGGTTCGTATCGACCCAGTGGTCCTAAAATATCGTGGGAGGGCTCATTAGAACGGAAATTAAAAGTTCTAGTGCCCTTTTTAAATGACCAAGAAAAATGGAGGGCAACTAGGCCCCCTCCCACGCTCATTTTTTCCCAAAGTCACCTGATCAAAATTTTGAGATAGCCATTTTGCTCAGCATGGTCGAAAATATGATAATTATGTCTTTTAGGATGACTTAATCCCCCGAAGTCCCCGGGGGGGGGCTGAAAGTTATGAACTTTACCCAATGTTAACATATAGTATTGGTTATTGGGAAGTATACAGACGTTTTCAGGGGGGATTCTTTCTGGTAAGTGGGGGGAGGGGGTTGGGTCGGGTGTTATATGGGAGGATCTTTCCATGAAGGAAGTTTTCATGGAGAAGGGACATTGCTATGAAGGGGGCGCCGGATTTCCCATCATTATTAAAGAAAAAGATCAGAAATTAAATAAAAAAAAAACGACAATTTTTTCAACTGAAAGTACGGAGCAACATCAAAACTGAAAACGAACAGAAAATATCACGTATATGATTGAGTTCACCCCCTAGTCAATACCTTGCTCTTTAAGCCAAAGATTTTTAGTACTTTCGTAAGAGCTATTTATTCTAATTAACGGCCTTTGTGATTAAGGGGTCATTTTTAAAGAATTGGAACAAAATTCGGACTTTAGCTTAAAGAGCAAGGTACTGACTAGGAGGCGAATCCCCTAATGTACGTATTAAAAATCTATGAATATAAAAGTTCGTTACGTAAGTTAATTCGTAAGTTACGTATATTTATTACTAATAAAAACGTTCGTAAATAAAATTAAACAGGTTTCGAGAAAGCCATTTAACCAAATAAAAGTAAAATTAATATGCAAATTTTGTTTTAATTATTCAGGTACGGTGAGCCAAAATCAAAACCTGCATTAATTCAAAAACGTTTAAAAATTCATTAAAAAAAACAAGTTTTTTTTAACTGAAAGTAAGGAACGACGTTAAAACTTAAAACGAAGAGAAATTATTCCGTATATGAAAGGGTCTGTCCCCTCCTCAACGCCTCGCTCTTTACGCTAAAGTTTGACTTTCTCGCAACTCTATTTTTTTAAACAAAAAAAAACTTTACCGTAAAGAGCGAGGCGTTGAGGGGGGGGACAGCCCCTTTCATATACGGAATAATTTCTGTTCGTTTTAAGTTTTAACGTTCTAAAATTTTAAGTTTTAAAATTCACACAGGAGAAATGTTTGCTTGTCATGGCAATTTTGCTGACAAATTAAGCAATTTTAGTTGCTTTGTCCAGTGACGTATTGATTTGAAAAAAATTAACGGGCAAAAAAGAAGTATTTCTGGGCCTAATTTGTACAAAAGCGATGCAATATTATTATGCCTACCGTACTTTACATGGACTTAACTACTACTACCAACAGATTACTGCAGCCTAAGGCCGCCTAAGGCCGACACAGTTGCGCACGCTCCTTCTTCACAGTAATATATTCAAAGTTTCATTTTGACTTTACCTTGATTACCTTAACATTCAATATTATTTAAGACAAACCCTCCACTTTATCAGACCTAAAAGTATCCCTGGGAACAAAATATAAAGCCTCCGCATCCACGATCTTTTTTTCGGCGTGGGGTGGTTTACAAAAAGGATTTTTTTCGGGGGGGGGGGGGGACAAAAACTTTAAAAATCGCATCAATTTTTTTATTATTCAATTTGTTTTACGTTTTTACGAGTCGGACAAACATTTATGGGGGGGGGGGGGGTTCAAGCCCCATATCCACCCCCATGGATACGGCCTTGAGGAGACATCAAATAAAAAAAAAAACGAGAACAGTGGGCCAAAATCACCAAAAATAATCTAGAATGCGTAGTTTTGATTATATCCACGAATGTTAACCTTCTACATTGCGGACGCCTTAAAGGAAATATTTTAATAAAATAAAAGTAGTACCATTAGGTTCCTTATTTTATGCTCTTTTTATGAGAAATCATTATAATTTCTCATAATAAGAAATCATTATGATAATCATAATAAGAAATCATTTTTCATTATGAGAAATCGCTGATTCCATTTTGAATGAAAAGGACTTTTATATGTATTCAGTTTTTGGTAGCAACAGGCGCTAATCAAACAGTTCGTGGTAACGAACTGTAAGTAAGGAGCGACCCGGCTCAATGGTAACCGAAACTCTAGAAAACGGTATTTTTGATACAAATAGATACATCAAAAGAATCAGATTTAATGCTGATTTCAAATATATAAGTTTCATTAAGTTTAATTGTACCCATCAAAAGTTAGGCGCCTGAGAAAATTTGGCTGATTTTTGAAAAAAGGAGGAAAGACCCCCTAAAAGTTATAGAACCTTAATGAAAATCACACCATCATATTCAGCGTATCAGAGAACCCTACTGTAGAGGTTTCAAGCTCCCATCTACAAAAATGTGGAATTTTGCATTTTTTGCCAGAAGAAAGATCACGGGTGCGACAATAAAACTTAAAACGAACAGAAATTATTCCGTATATGAAAGGGGCTGTCCCCTCCTCAACGCCTCGCTCTTTACGCTAAAGTTTGACTCTGTCTCACAACTTTATTTTTTAAAACAATAAAAAAAACTTTAGCGTAAAGAGCGAGGCGTTGAGGAGGGGACAGCCCCTTTCATATACGGAATAATTTCTGTTCGTTTTAAGTTTTATTGTCGCTCCTTACTTTCAGTTTAAAAAAACTTGTTTTTTTTTTTATTTAATTAAAAAAAAAGGAACGTGGGTGAATCAGCAAAAAATCCACCAGAAATGTAAGGTACCAAAACAGCTTAAGAAGTTTTTATTATTTATTTTCACGGTTCAACATGGCAACACTGACAAGAATGCGGTACTGCGCTATTAACGTCATAGTTTTGAAATAACCAAAAATATCTTTAGAAAACCACGATTTTCAGGCAGTGATAGACCTAAGAAGGGTCCTGATGGCAGAAAAATTTATTTATTTGGGTGTCCTTGGCACTTGAAGCGATTAATACACGTACATGTTTAAATGGACAAAACCACCCGTAAAGCAGTTAGTTTATTTTACATAAAGTAGATGCTAAAAATAAGAACTTAATAAAGTAAGGTTTATATTTATGAGTAATGATAATATAAACTTATTGTAGGGTAAATTACCCTAAGCACAATAGTCTCGTAAAAAGCTTCCGGGACATAATTTGGGCCGCAAATCCATCCCCGAAATTTTCATTCATGTAGCCCAACAACTTGCCAAGCAAGCAAAAAGCCACTCCTTTGTAGTCTTACCAAACTAATCCAGACTTCTACAAACTTTCTGGATCTGTATAGAGCACAACAAAATGACCGTATAAAATAAAAAAAAAATTTCACCGCAATAAAAAAAGAGACATTTTGATTTTATGCTAAAATGAAGAACAGACCATGATAAGAGAAGACGAGATAGAAGTCCGATGGAGAGACGCCGTGGTGGTTTTTGATGTTTCTACATTCCCTTCTGAAGTAAGTAGATGACTGGACAACTTATTGGAAGCTGACAAATCCAACATAATTTGCCAGTCCACAAAGAATTAACAGACACATGGCGTTAAACGTGTATTTTTGTACGATGCATCTTTTAATTTCGGATGGTCAAAGCGTACGCAATAAATACCTTACGAAGATAAATAAAGGGGAAATGTTGGGTGTTTAAGAAGTCCGTAGGTTCAAACCCATCTGATGCTAAAACAAAAGTTGTATCCTCTTCGCCTGTGCTGGTACTATGGATTAACATCGGCACGACAATACAGAGCCCAGGGCTCAACCCCAGTTGCCAGAGGCCCTACGCAAAGGCCTTTTTAATTAAGAAGCGTCATTAATCCATAAAATAGCCTAGAACGTTGTATCTTCAACTATGAGTATTAGCAGCCGACTAGTAGGCCCGTTTAGAAATTCGCTGTCCCCGTCAGGGTCCTTTTGTAATTGTATATGCGTATATGTACCTGGTTTGAGATCCATGGAGCTACAAAAGAGAGAAAAAAAAACCGGATAAGCAATATGTATATCTCACCGAGAGATGTCTCAGGAAGTTTCCAATAGAGAGAGACGCCAAGACAAATTTGAAATCCGACAACATTGGATTAGGAAACAAAAATGCTATAGGAAGAAACGTCTGGCAGTTGATTCTTAAAACATGGAAATGTCAAATAAACTTCATTCCAAGGCGCCACGGTCTGGAATTTTTCAGAAAAAAAACATATCAGGAAGAGGATAAAACAACAAGCGTTGCATTAATATGTGGACTGTATATACGTTTCTAACTTTACCAACAATAGGCATTAAAAGTTTATTGACAACAGAGAAGTTTCTAAGTCTACCGGCTAAAGTATTAAAAGTTTTAACTATAATGTAGAGCTTACGCGGATAAAACTAAATGGCTGCAATAAATCGTTAGAATGTTAAAGATAATTTCGAGGTAAACCGTTAAAGGAGGAAAATTGGGAAAGATGTGAAGGACAAAGACTCAAAAGGACTCAAAACAAAACGTTCCACCTGGAAAAAAATTGGCATGTTTGGCTCCCAATTTTCTTCACGTTCTAAATAAGATTGTAGGGATAAACGGAGAGCAGGTCGTCCGCGGTTGGGGTGAGAGGATGTCGTTAAGAAAGATTTAAGAGAAATGAGAACTCCTGAGAGTGAAAAGAGATGCTTTGCACGGAGGAGGAGCGTGCATAGCTGTGTTGACCTCAGGCGGGTTGGTGCTGCGGTGAGTTATTATTAGTAGTAGTAGTAGTATATGACCTTATTATTCGGTCACACTCTTTGTAACTAAGTTAGCTATGTTCACTCAGAGACACAATTTCAGTTCTTCTTAGGAGTTCAGGAACCAAAACTTTGGCCGAAGGAGAATATGGCTGCAAAAACCCCATATTTACACACCATTTTGAATAGAAATTATATTTCTTTAGTATTATCAGCTCTATAAAAGAGGAGACATGCGGTAAAGGTTCATATTCACTTTCAGTTCTATGCCTTGCATTGCTTTCATTGGGAAAAAAAAACAGCTCTTCAACAGCAGCACTAATAAGCACAAGGGGTTGCAAACGGTATGCCTTAAATGCATGCAACTTTTTCCTTCCATTTTCCCCTTTCAAGCTCATAACCAATTCTGTGTGTGTGTCTTCAATCCTGTCCCTAGATTACACGAAGCAGCTTAATACGCAGTCCTTGATTCGGAATTTAAAGGAGGAACATTTAGAGTCAAGTGCAGAAGATATCGCTTTAATAAATGCAAGACACATCTCTTATTCCCTTCACGTTCTAGGAAACATTGATTTTAAGTTTACTTTTTCCAGGTTCTGATTTAAGTTTGTTGACCAGGCTGGAAGAATAGACAAGGGAATTACTGTCTATTGCGCACTTTCGAGCGGGGAGTTTTATTGAGGTCAGAACACAAAATACACGTGTGTCAAACAGGTAGTTTTGGGTTGCAATTAGCGTGACAAGGGCCTTAATGGGTACCGTTTTTAGCCGTTAAGTCGAATTTCCATAATCATAGACATCCCTAGATTCGCAAAGTATAAAGCTAAAAGAAAACGGTTTTTAATGTGGAACCCCTAAATTGTCGGCTGCCATAGGCGTAAATAGGATTGAGCTTGGAGGGGGGGGGTATAATTGACACAACTATAGTCAAGTATCTAAAAGACATGTATTTTGACTTCAATGGGATTGCCAACCATGTGAGTGATTAATTTTGCATGTATTTTCTGGAATGTGTAGAATACTTTCTTGGTAATAAGATACAATGAGTTGAAATTTTAGACCAGTTGGAGCATAGACCCCCCCCTCCTGATTTCCTCATTGAAAGCTACACTGCAATCTACGCATTATTGGCCAAAAAAGTTTTCCAAAGTAAACATGATTTTGGGCATTTCGCAGAAGTTTACAGAACAATATTATTTTAATATAATTTTTAAGTATTTTTAAAAAATGCCTTGGGTCATACCCGCATAAGTAGTGTATAGGAAGATTACCACCAAAGACCCGCTAGAGAAATTTTCCCAAGAGAATTTCATTTTTTGAAAATACACTACAACGAATAAAAATCTTTCTACGCGGTTAGCGTATCTAGACATAAGAAAGATTTCTTAGTGAATCCTCTTAGAATATTTGCATTTCCTCGATTTATTTATTTCGTATGAAGCAAGGCAGACTGGCAGTACTTGGGACAAAAAATATTCGGTGCAATAAAATGCAATTCATGCATACAAACATCTACAAACTATCTTTAATTCGGTTTTTTCCCTTTTTTATACCAAGCGTCAATTAGATTTTTTCTTCTTGGAAGGGGCAAGGAATGGACAAAAATATAGGCCGTTATCACAGAATTTCGCCTATTGTAGCACATCAATCACGAATTTATTAGGTAAGGCGTCAGGGGTTTGGCCTCCTGGTCCGACACGTACCTAAGAGCAGGGAAAGGTCCTCCACTCCTCCAAAATGTCAAGATTTTTACAGGCTTCCTGTTTGTTTCAAATTATTTACCTGTTCATTCTTTGTCTTTTGACAAATCAGCCCCCCTCTGCAAAAAAGAAAGCAATATAAATGTTTGCGTACTTGCATGTTACTGTTCCTCTCCAAAATTACATTCTTAGTGTATAAACCTACAAACAGGGGAGATTGGTCTAGAAATCTGACCCCCACCCCGGGAGAAAGAACATTTGCCAAAAAATGCGGTTTTTTTTTTAATTTGATCTTGCCCATGGTATGATTCGTTAGTCCCCCTAAGCGTCGGACATGATTGCACCTATGTTTAATGCACTTATGTTTTATAAAAACGTATTTCAACAAGGATCAGGATATGTAAAAATGTTACATTGCGAAAAGTTTTTTAATTTCTTCAATGCGTGCATTGCTTCAAAACATTTTTCCTACATGATCAGACATATTTTCTAATTTTCTGTGACAATCTCTCCATTAGTTTTAAGAGTATTTCTAACGGCTGACAAAAAGTAGCAGCATAAGCAGCATGAATGAACAGGCAACTCGATAATATCATAGATACCACCATTACTTAAATAATATTTAAAGGCAGTAAGGAAGAATTGCATGGCGGCTGTGTTAGGCGTATATAGCTTTTTGCCGTCCACAAAAATTCTTTAATGGAACATCCATATGGACTTGACATGCGTACACGTGTGGTCAGGCACCGTACACAGGATTTGTTTCTCGGGCCGGGATTTCACAGGGGCGGCTAAACTTCTAAACACCAAAATAGCCTTTATGAATTATGGAATGTGATACTTGTGTATTATAGCGACCACACTTTGTTCTTGATCTGTAATAAAATGGAATTTCTTTGTGCACTCGGAGATAATCAGCTTAGCCTGAGTGAGATAAATTACGAAGCAAGTATATTTTAATTAAATATTTAATATATAGTTAGTTGGGTTAGATTAGGTATTTCATATAATGCGTTCTGGGCGGCCTGCTTTCCATAATTCTCTATTGTAGTTTGCATAATTGTGTAACCCGCCCCCCTGATGTGCAAATACATAGCCGAAATTTTTTTCTAAACTATTATATTTGTATCCTATTTCGTTTTGTTTCATTAGCATTAACCAAACTTCATTTCTCGCGTGTGTTAAAGATAATACAACAGTACCCTAGAGTATTATACTCTCATCAGATTTTGGTATATTTCATTATGATTAACCTAACTTCACTTGTTGAGTTTGGTCGGGATTTTGATTCGGCCTTGGCGATATCTTGTTTTATCCTGTGATGTACAAGAAGGGACCTTGTTCCCAATCCCCTTAGTTAAACTAAAGAGAAAATGGTGACATACATGTTTTGCATAAGCCAAACAATCTGCTCCATAAAACAAACAACCAGAAAAAGATTTTAAGTCGATTAAAAAATAAGGGGAAATGTGTGTTGTAACTAAGTATGTTTTCTTTGAATTATAATATAAAAATCGTCTAATGAAAAAATACAGAAAGTTTAGGCTTGTCTTTTGAAATGGAGACTATGTTTAGGTATATTTTAATGTGAATTTAGGCATTAATTCCAGTTATCCCGAAAAGTCTTATCAAACTAGGCGACAAAGTAAGGAGTCAATTAAGAGAATCATAAACTCTGGCAGGGGCGTAATTTTCTAAGGGGCAGGGTGGGGGGCACTGCCCCTCCCAGACCTCGATTTGACCCACCAGACCCCCGTTTGTCCCCCCTCCAGCTGAAATTTAGTTTCTTCCAAAATCTTGTCAAAACTAATATAACCTTCATAATTAAAACATCAAAAGTAACATATTAGTGTTCTAGTACATAGTCACATTTAGAGCACTATAAGTTACCTTTATATAGTACTATTAAGTACCTGTATGGTACTTATTTAGTACCATATGGTAATAAAGTACCTGTATGGTACTGTATGGTACCAAACGGCTTATTTTTTTAGTTTTTAAGGACATTTTCACTTGATTTGGGAAAATTGGCTCCAACTTGCCCCCCTGGATTTTGACGAAATTATGCCCCTGGACTCTGGTGTTGTCTGAACGTTGAAATCTAACATTAAAAAATTAAGTTAATTGATTTGGCTTTTGAATAGCTCATATAGATGATTAATTACAGGGGGGGGGGGTCAACAGGCAAATGCAATACATTAAAGTCTCCATGAATAACCAGGAGAATAACAGGATTAGTAAATTAAAATTTCGACACAAGTAGCCGGAGAATTAGTTAAACTACAAAATAGATCATTAGTCTCTGTCAAAGAGAATTTCCGCGTAGGATATAAACTACTTCAAGATGACAAATGATTATGAATGCCTGGTGAAATTGGGAAAATCTAAATGGAAAACATGATCAAAGGAC
The DNA here is from genome assembly GCA_027921565.1 of Artemia sinica. Taxonomy (NCBI): domain Eukaryota; kingdom Metazoa; phylum Arthropoda; class Branchiopoda; order Anostraca; family Artemiidae; genus Artemia; species Artemia sinica. The sequence goes on along the minus strand of CM051260.1, from coordinate 76,581,394 downwards.
CTGAAAAACAAAGAGAGGCATAGCCTCAAATTTCTTTACAATAATATAAAAAATGGGTACTCCTTCAATATACCCACTCTTTCATATGTGTCAAACTGTATACGCGATGAAAAACCCGTTTTTACGGGATGATTCAACACACTGCTGTAGAGGAATACAATGTATAGCGTGGTTTTAATAGCGTATAAGATATTTAAAGTGTTCTTTTTTTTTTGGGGGGGGGGGGGGGGGGGGGGGTGGGAAGGTACCTAGGTTAAGTTACGTATTTAATATATGCTATAGTTTGCCCCCCAGCCCACCCCCACCCCTAACGTGCAAATATATAGCCCAAATTTGTTTTTAAACTATTATATAGTCATCCTATTTTAGTTTATTTCATTAGCATTAACCAAACTAGCACTATATAAAAGATTGGGTATATCGAAGGAGTACCAGAAAATGAAACAAGACCTGATCTTTCAGTGACCTATATATAGCCTATAAATGGGATCTGCTTAACTCGCTTGAGTATTTCTCACTAAAATATATATGGACATAACAGAGCCGTTCTTAGGGGGGTGGGATCGGTCAGCCATCCCTGGCGGTGCAGGTGGGAGGCAGTTGGGGGATTGCGCACATTGGTCACCTTTTTCACTTTGATTCTTATATTTGAATTGGAAGGGCTGTAATTAACTTTTTCCCCGGGCACCACCAACCCTAGGAACGGCTCTTTGAACATATCTACGCAAGGAAGGAGAGGGGATAGAATGTTAAATCCACATGAACACCATATTATGGCTTGTCAGAACTTCCTTTTCCTGGGACGTAAAACATGAAAGTGTAATTTTAGGGCACTATTGCTCCACCTTGACCAAAGGAATGTAGACCCATTCCTTTGGGCAACTCCTGATTGGGGGGAGAGATTTTGTTTAGTGAAGATAAGAAAAAGGTATTTAAAAAAGGTACTGAATGGAAATCTAGTTTTTTCCTATTTGATCTCCATCCTTTAAGTCAGTGGTTCTCAAACTTATTTAGACACTTTTTATACCCCTTTTTACCCACAAACATTTTAAGCACCCCTTCTCAGTAACCGGTACTGTAGTAACAGTAACAGTAAACTGTCTCAGTAACAGTAAACTGTAGCCTAGCAAAAATATAAATAAAATTGCAAGTCCTAGAATTAAAGGGTTGTTTTTTTTGGCCAGCCGCCTACCCCCTAAAATTTTACGCACCCCAAAGGAGTACGCATACCACAGTTTGAGAACCACTGCTATAAGTAACCATAGGCCTAACCCCCCCCCCCCAGAAAAACAATTAACAAAATTGAATCTAAGTCTTTGGTTAAACCTGATCAAGTTTTAATGAAACAAACTATTGCTTGTAATATAGGGGGAAATTGAGCCAAATATGACAAAATAACGACATACAGTTGGTTTGTCTCAAAAACAAGTTCAACACGACCAGATGCGGCATATTGTTATGCTGCAAGATCGGTTTGAAAGTGCCGCAAGATCAATTCTAATGTGCGGTGAGATCGGTTTATATGCGCCAAGAAAATGGAACCAATGAATCAAAACATGAAGTAAATTCATATCATTTTTTTTTTTGGTGTTCTACTTGTGGTAAAATACTACTTTAGCTACTTTTGGCTATCTTGGAAAGGGGTTAGGTCAGGAAAATGAAAATTTCAGGGATGGGTCTACAGGCTAAAGTATGTCCCAGGAAGGTACTTTGAAGCACCTACCTCCACTCCTTCTCCCTCTAGAGGGTCCTGGAACTTGTCTACATGACAGGTTTATACCTATATAAAATTTGACAAAACAACATTTTACCTTAATTTTCAGTTATGAGTTTCTTTTTCTCTGGCTTTAGTTCTAAAAATGCAATTTCTTTTATTTGAGTAGAATTTTAAGCCATATCATTTTTTTTTCAAAATTTAGAAAATGTATTTGCATATCTTTAAAACCTTATAAACTGGGATTGAGCAAAGTTGTGAAGCTGAAAACAATTTTGCTCTACTTCATTTAAGCAGAAAATCTATTTTGCAAGATTTCACTTTTATAACACACAGGTTTTTAAAGGTCATCAAAGGTCAGGGCCTTATAGAAGGAGAGGGAGTGGAGGTAGGTACTTCAAAATACCTTCCCGGGCCATACTTTAGCATGTAGACCCATCCCTGAAAGTTTCATTTTCTTAATCTAGCCCCTTTCCGAGATTGCCAAAAGTAGCTGAAGTAGAATTTTACCCTATTTGTAGCTGACGAGTAAGTTCAGTGGCACAATAAGTTGCTAAGTTTTAATTTTGCCAAAATAAAATAGTGTAGGCCTATTTGTTATTTATGTTTAGCCCTGTGTGTCTCCATGCTTCATGTGCTACCAGGGGCATTTATTCCCGAAAATGTAGGAGAAGTGAAAATAAAGTATTTTTCAAAATATAGGGGGTATATTTGTTGTTTTATTGATTTTTTCAATTAAAATACCAAGAAAAGGTACTTTTCGAACAATAAAGAACAATACATTTTCAAAATTTAGGGAGGGATTTGAGAGAGGAAGGGTAAAATTGCCCCCTCCCCTCAATTGACGTGCCCGTGTGCTTCTAGGTGTATTAGGCTATTGACAAGAGAGGCTGAGAACATAAAAAGTAAAGCCTTACCTCGTCATTCACAAATCTTAACTTGAATTCATCCAAGACCTTAACAAGGGATTCATGATTCACTTGATCCTTAGCCAAAAGAAGATAAGCCCTCCAGTTAGCTGAGTCAAAGCCCCAGTGACATGTCCTTCGTTCTCTATCCTTATGGGCATGTTTGACAAAATTTTCAGGCGAAAACATGTTATGGCACTCTAAACATTCAATGCACGATGAACTAGAGCTTATATACAAATCTGGGGTACAAAGACCCTCGCACTTTCCGAAACACTCGTGATACACTCTCATTGAAAATGATACATATTCAGTGTTTTCTAACTTCAGCCTTTTGGCATTTGGCATAAAATTGTTATACACCAAAGCATTACACAAACGTTCAGCGTCAGTTTTTGTCACCAAACCTGCATCAGCTGTATGACTTGGCAAGACCCCTGCAGCCTTGAATGCCTCCAACTGGGCAGGACTACAAGAGCTACGGTGCAACTGCAGAAGATCCCAGGCTACATTTATATCAGCAATATGAATATCGCTTAAAACAGTATTAAACACTTCAACGAGACAAAGCCTCGCTTCACCTCCAACCATAAAACCATGCAAGGTATGACCATGTAGGGATACTTCTAGTAAACTTGTACTTCCAGGATCTCTTGCTGAGAGTATAGGAGGTGGCACTGGCGGGCCAATAATTGGCTCCTTGAACTCAGGTGGTGTGGCAGGGTTGTCCCCTACTTCTGTTTTGACCTTAGTAAGATCATAATCCTGGTCGCCTAGAATCACACTAGGCCCATGTAAGCTATCTTTTGCTGATGACTGATAACTTATTAACACCCTCTTTAAGTGAGGCGTGTATGGGTGTATTTCCTTCGTTGTCATTTCAAAAATTAACTACTTCACACAACATTTCAAACTATCACACCACTCCTCTCTAGTCGTTTCTCCTCTCTGTCTGGCCTCGTCAGAGATACGCAACAGCATTGAGCGAGACACACCTCAGTGGCGCCAGTCTCCGAGTAGCGGATAAATTAGCAAGACTCTTCCCTATTCCAGGCGAGACGATTGATTTTCGCATGTGTAAAATAGTGATTGAAGGACGGACAAAAATCCCATTTAAACAACCATAAAAATCTGCAAGGAAAAATTGCAAAAATGAATTAGATTTATCAACGTGTGTAGGTTTTGCCTACTGTGAATAGGTTTTTTTTTATGCAGGTCGATCGAGAGGTGCCAACATTTCGAAATCCCGTACTTAAGTGGTACGTGGCAGAAATTGTTCCAAGCGTGGCTGGACCGTGCGGCACACGTGATGTTCTAAGATACACACTCGGTGGAGAAAAGTGGACACCCCTCGATGATGATCCTATTGCTATTTTTGCTGCATTTTGTCAGTAGCGTCAAATGAGAAGGGGGGGGGGGAGGGGAGCGTCCCCAATATTTTTTTGTATATCCTCCCAGATTGTTAAAAAATCTTTATTAAGATATTTTCATTAAAAAATTTTTTTCTTTGGTATTTTCATTGAAAAGATGAAAATAATTATGACCCTTAATTACCCATAATTACTTAGATAATGACCATTCTCATGAGACACATGCATGGGCGCCGGCAAGGGGAGGGGATGAGGGGGCCATCCCCCCAATAAAATTCGAGCCTATAAAGTAAATACAAGGAAACCAACGGAAAGAGAGCAGAATAGGGAAAAAGCATGGAAAAATGTTTGTTGCCCCATAGTTGGCTGCCTGCCAATAGATTTTGACCCATATTAAGGAAAGAATAAGTTCTAATTTGTGACTGAGTAGCCCCTAAACAGTTTTCCACAAACATTTTCTCTATATGATTTGGTTGGAGCAAAAAAAAAATAAATAAAAAAAAAAAAATTCTTCACAGTAATGAATGGTAAGTAAATAACGATCCCTGTCAATAACGAAAGTATAAGAGCCTAACTATTGATAACATTCAGTCAAAGAATCAACTTTTTATGGTTATCTTAAATAGGTATTTGTTTATTAGTAATTAGTGCAGGTATTAGAACACAAAAAAGTTCGTATAATTATAGAAAACCCAAGGCAAACAACTTAATAAGGGGCAACTTCGGTAAGAATATGGCGTCAACTTTTGCTTGCATTGCAAGAGTACCCATGAGCTGATATATGAAGCCACTATAATCAGAAATGTTTCCCCTGAACGGAATGCTAAGAATTTTTGTATTTTCCCCCTGAACTGGTACATTTTTTGTGTTTTATTATAATTTTTTTTTGTTTCTAGGAGTGATTGTATTTATCTATTTGTCACTTTGAAAAATATTTAATTTTTTACAGTTATGAATCACAAAGGTTTCAAATATGCTGCCTTGTGGCATTCAAAATTAAATTAAAATTTTTATTTGATTTTCTTAATCTTAGTTTTGATGTTTTACTTTGAACAAACTACTTTGATAATGCATTACTTTTTATAAGCACTGAGTCTAAAGACATTAAATATTTTGGTGTTTGATAACCAAGTTCAAAACTGTCGATATTTAAAAAAAATATCCGTCCAACGCTTCGGCATTGCTCAACAGAACTTAATGCTGGGAGTTTGAATCTTAGTTTTTGTAAGTAGGCTATGTTTTCTTTATTTTTGTAACTTCTTACTTTTTTATTTTTAAATACTTTTACTTTAATTGGCATACTTCTTCCAATGCCTTTAGAAAATTGTTTGTCTCTAAGCTTCATTAAATAAAGTAAATAAAACAAGTTTTTTCAACTGAAAGTGAGGAGCAACATTAAAACTTAAAACGAGCAGAAATTATTACGTATATAAGGGCGATTGCCCCCCTCCTCAACACCTCGCTCTTCAAGCTACGGTTTTTTGGCACTTTAAAAAAAATTGTTCTAATTAAACGACCCTTGTGTTTTAGGAATTGTTTTTAAAGAATTGGGACAAAATTTAAACGTTAGCACAAAGGGTGAGATGTTGAATAGGCGGCAACCCCCCTAATATGCATGATAATTTCCGTTAGTTTTAAATTTTAACGTTGCTCCTTACTTTCAGTTGATAAAACTTGTTTTTTTTCTGATCATTTTTTAAATAACGCCAGGATACCTGGCTCCACCTCCACGGAAAAATCTCCTTCCTCATAGAAATATCCTCTGGACAATTCAATCCTGGCGAAAATTTACCCCGGACGATTACCCTTAACATCTCCACGCACAAAATTGAATTGGTAAAGAGAAAGCAAGACGTATAAAGAAATTTCGTATATGAATTCTGGCAAATTCACCCAGCGTAAAATTTCTTCTGAAAATTTCACTCCCTGGAAACTCTCCTCTCCATTGAAAATTCTTCCAGCAGAAAATTCGTCCTCCCCACCCGAAAAATGTATGCACACTTCCAAACAACAAATAAAACAAAGGGTGATTTTTATAACTGAAATATCTTTCCTAAGGGGCTCTAGGGGGTCATTGTATCTCCAAAGACATAGTTAATGGGCTTTCAACTATGCTGAAGAAAAAAGGTATCTCAAAATTTCGATCGGACGATTTTGGGAAAAAAGTGACGTGGGAGGGGCCTAGTTGCCCTCCAATTTTTGGTCACTTAAAAAGGACACACGAACTTTTCATTTCCATTAGAATGAGCTCTATCCCGACGTTCTAAATCCACTGGGTCGATACAATCAGCCCTGGGAAAAAAAAAAACAACAACTAAACACGCATCTGTGATTTATCTTCTGGTGAAAATTAAAAATTCTACATTTTTGCAGATAAGACCTTGAAACATCTACAGCAGGGTTCTTTGATACGCTGAATCTGATGGTGTTATTTTCATTAAATTATATGACTTCAAGGGGTTCTTTTCCCTTTTTTCCAAAAATCAGACCAAATTTTCTCAGGCTCGTAGCTTTTGATGGGTAAGACTAAACTTAATGAAAGTAATATATTTGGAATTAGCATAATAAGCCAATTCTTTTTGATATTTCTATTGGTATCAAAATTCCGTTTTTTAGAGTTTTGGTTACTATTAAGCCAGGTCGCAGTAAGTAATTTACAGTTCATTACCACGAGCTGTTCGATTACCCACCAAAATCCAAACAGAGATCCTTGAAATGTTGATCGTTTTTTCTGCGTTATAAAAACTATTGTATTCATAAAACTATACAGCTTCATGAAATATAATTAAATAAATAGAAAAGGTTTTTTAACTGAAGTAAGGAGCAAGTTTAAAACTTAAAACAAATTACTCTGTATATAAGGGGAACAGCCCCCTTTTCGATACCTTCCTCATTAAAAATAAGTTTTTTAGTGCTTTGAAAGATATTTTTTTTCCAATTGCAAATTTTCTTAAAAAATTTGGAAAAAATTCAAACTTCACAGTAAAGAATATGGAGCTAAGGAGGAGACAGTCCCTTCATACAAAGAATAATCTGTTCAAATAGGTTTCAAAGATGTTCTTTGCTTTCAGTAGAAAACCTTTTTTTTATTTAATTTCTGATTGATTTCCAAACCACACCCAGGCCTAACCAAGATACAATTTGAGGTACTGGTCCCTTAAATCCCTGCCCAATTGCTTTTAAAATGTGTAAATAAATAATTGTATGTTGATTAATACAATCGAGAACAGAATAGATGGATAAAAATGAAAAAAAAACGTATAATTCCCAACGACTTAATCATGATTTAAGACATTCACAAAACGCATCTCTCTGAAACACTTTCCCTATCATTAATTGAGGCTGCACTCCTATTTTTAACTGTGACAATCCCAAACTGACCACTTCCTCTCAATTTCTTAACGTGCCAATACATTATTTTAGTATTATGACGTATGGCAGTATCTTCCAGACCCTCGGCAACTTTGTCCACGGCCTCCATTTCACACCTCCTTAATGCCTTCTCATTCAGTCTTTTATGCCTTTTATACTTCCCCTACCTCTTGCTCTCATATAATTTATCACTCAAAATTTTTGTATAAGTTCTCCTCTTTTCTGCCCTAAGACACCTTCATCCACTTTGTAAACAGTTCATATTCAACTGTTCCTGGAAACTCCCCGTGAGGTAGTTACCAAAATATAAGAAAAGGAAATGGGACTTTTAAGGCCAAACGAGAATACTGAATAAACAAGGTTTATTTGGTTCTTTTCACATTGACTTTCCGCGTTTGTTTTTGTTGTTGTTTTTTTTTTCTTTGGCACTATCCTTGAATACCTTCCCAAACTAATCAAGACTTAGAAGCCTCCTTAGTCATTATGAGCCCTACTCCATGCCTATGTGCCCCATCCTTCCTACTTAATAATTAAATTTTATATCCCCTTATTTCGTGTTCCAAAACCCTGGGAGACCGAGTCTCTGAAACTCCTAACAAATCTAGTCCAAGACGTCCAAATTCGTCAGTCAAAACGTCAATACGATAATTGCTTTTTTTAGCGTTGTAACGTTACAAGTCGCAACTGTCATAGAGATTGTTATGGCATCAAGGAAAGCAATGGGTCCTATCGTACAGGTCAGGAACTAATACTTCTTCTGAAGTCTACACATAGCGCTTAAGCCGGCTTAGAACCGGATAGCAAGATGTCCGAGGAACCACTAGTTGAATGGACGCTTTGTGGAATAGCGAATTATCATGTATTCATTTCAGCAAACACTATACTTTTGCCCAAAAGTGTGGAATTATGGACGACAAGTGTGGGTCATGTGATGTATGAGTGTGCAGAATTGAGTGAGTTGAGAAATAAAGTGTATGGAAAGCGTAGGTTTGATGAGAGATGGCTGGTGAATGTAATGAATGATGAATGTTTTGCAAGTATTAACAATTTAGGACGATTTCCCAGGTTTGCAATGGGGTACAGAAGTATATTTTTGTGATTTGTGTTTCTCTTTGTTTATGTTATATTGCCATGGTCCTAAGGCATTTAGCGCAATAAAACTTACTTACTTACAATAATACAATGGCAAAGCAGCTCATAATAGATAATTTAGATAGGAAGAGTTTATTCAGTCCAAAAAAAGCTCACCAAAACAATTAAAACAATTAAAACATGCCCGGTTTTAAACAATTAAAACCCAGAAGAATTATCCATTAATCAAAATCCAGTCCAATGCAGTCTAATATTATTTCCTCTTCGGCACCAATCCTCAAGGTCACGCTGCAGTGCTGTTTCAAGTCACAGTTCTGGCAAGGCAAACTCGTGTTAGGTCCATCCGGACGCCACTATGCCGCCACGCAAGCATGGTTTCCCTTTCAGGGATAGGGACGGAAGAAGCAGCTTATGACAGAGTGGACACCACAAACCATCTCACAACACCGGAACAGTCCTAACCTTTTATGCCAAGCCCATCCTCGTCAGATGATTTACCACCAACCACACAATGCACTCCCGGCCGAACGCGGAAATCATGAGATCGTTATCTGCGCTACGCAAACCATTGGTCCGCATGCGAAAAAGTTAAAAGTATTGTCCTCTTTAGAGTTCTTAAAACCAAAAATAAGCAGATATTGCAATAAATAGGAGTGAAAATAACGCCCTCTAAACTTTCTAAAGGCCAAAGCATCATTTACGCTTTACGGAAAAAAATCAATTTTGAACATCAGCAGCAACAACAAAAAAAAAGAAACAAAATCATCATAATAACCAAAATTACTGAAAAGAATAGTGAAAGCAGACTGACTGGTTAATATATAATGATATACATTCCTGAAAGTCTCAGTAGTTTGGGATTTATTAACATTAGAAAAGAAAAAATGTTTAAAATATATTTTGTTTCCAGTAAAGCGCAGATGACGCTCTGGTCAAACAGTTCGTGGTAACGAACTGTAAGTAAGGAGCGACCCGGCTCAACGGTAAACGAAACTCTGAAAAACGGAATTTTGATACCAATAGATACATCAAAAGAATCAGATTTTAATTTTGATTTCAAATATATAAGTTTCATCAACTTTAATCGTACCCATCAAAAGTTACGCGCGTGAGAAAATTTGGCTGATTTTCAAAAAAGGGGGAAAGACCCCCTAAAAGTTATAGAACCTTAATGAAAATCACACCATCATATTCAGCGTATCAGAGAACCATACTGTAGAGGTTTCAAGCTCCTATCTACAAAAATGTGAAATTTTCCATTTTTTGCCAGAAGAAAGATCACGGATGCGTGTTTATTTGTTTTTTTTTTTGTTTTTTTTTTCTTTTTCACAGGGGTGATCGTAACGACCCAGTGGTCCTAGAATATCGTGAAAGGGCTCATTGGAACGGAAATTAAAAGTTCTAGTGCCCTTTTTAAGTGACCAAAAAATGGAGGGCAACTAGGCCCCCTCCCACGCTCATTTTTTCCCAAAGTCACCCGATCAAAATTTTGAGATAGCCATTTTGTTCAGCATGGTCGAAAATATTATAATTATGTCTTTTAGGATGACTTAATCCCCCGAAATTCCCGGGGGGAGGGTTGAAAGTTATGAACTTTACCCAATGTTAACATATAGTATTGGTTATTTGGAAGTATACAGACGTTTTCAGGGGAGATTTTTCCTGGTAGTGGGGGAGGGGGGGGGTCGGGGGTTATGTGGGAGGATATTTCCGTGAAGGAAGTTTTCATGGGGGAAGGGACATTGCTATGAAGGGGACGCCGGACCTCCCAGCATTATTTAAAAAAAGATCAGAAATTTAATATAAAAAAACAAGTATTTCAACTGCAATAGCAGCAACATCGAAACTTCAAACGAACAGAAAATATTACATATATGATTGGGTTCACCCCGTAGTCAATACCTCGCTCTTTAAGCCAAAATTTTTTTAGTACTTTCATAAGAGCTATTTATTCTAATTAACGGCCTTTGTGATTAAGCGGTCATTTTTAAAGAATTGGAACAAAATTCGAACTTTCGCTTAAAGAGCAAGGTATTGACTAGGGGGCGAACCCCCTAATAAACAAATTAAAAATATATGAATAATGAAGTTCGTTACGTAAGTTAATTCGTAAGTTACGTATATTTATTACTAATAAAAACGTTCGTAAATAAAATTAAACAAGTTTCGAGAAAGCCATTTAACTAAATAAAAGTAAATTAGTATGAAAATTTTCTTTTAATTATTCATGTACGGTGAGCCAAGATCAAAACCTGCATTTATTCAAAAACGTTCAAAAATTAAATAAAAAAAACAAGTTTTTTAAACTGAAAGTAAGGAGCGACATTAAAACTTAAAACAAACAGAAATTATTCCGTATATGAAAGGGACTGTCCCCTCCTCAACGCCTTGCTCTTTACGCTAAAGTTTGACTCTGTCTCACAACTTTAACTAAATAAAAGTAAATTAGTATGAAAATTTTCTTTTAATTATTCATGTACGGTGAGCCAAGATCAAAACCTGCATTTATTCAAAAACGTTCAAAAATTAAATAAAAAAAACAAGTTTTTTAAACTGAAAGTAAGGAGCGACATTAAAACTTAAAACAAACAGAAATTATTCCGTATATGAAAGGGGCTGTCCCCTCCTCAACGCCTCGCTCTTTACGCTTAAGTTTTTTATTGTTTTAAAAAATAAAGTTGTGAGTGTACCATTGAAGTTTGATTTGTGGTAATAGAAAAGATTTGCTCGTGGCGATAAAGAATTCTCCTATAGCGCCACTTATAGCGATGGAGATTGTGTCAACTAGGCTAGCACCGCTCTCAAGTAATGAGAGAAAATTGAATATGTAGACATACAAATGTGGCTTCTTCTTTCTTGAGCTATCTGGAGATCAGATTCCTTTGGGAGCATTTACCATGGAGACTGGCGAACTAGTTACCTATTATCGGACTAGACTCAGACATATAAGAGAAACAAACACATATTAAAAGACAATAGATTTATTGAACTTACATGCTTAGTTGTACAGCAACGGGTCACTTCAATGACAATAAAATGGTGTCCGAGATTATTTGCGGTACTACTCGTTTTTGAGCCTGAATACATATTGAAATTAAAAAACACATTTACCCCCACTCCCAAACGCAGTTCTTTCGTCCTGCGCTCTAGGGACTGCCTGCCATTGGCTCAAGCGACCCAAGGACGCAAATCTTCGTCCAATAATCTCTTTAAGATTTTTCAGATGATTCAGGAGTTCACACAGTTTTTTGCCATTTAAACTTCCTTAGAAATATCGTGCTTAGCATTTTGTTTTTGCTACTAATTATCTTAGCGAAATTCGAACGACTAGCGCCGTTGTCTGACTGAAGCTAGAAATGCAATTTCTCTTTTTGCTGATTATGAATTTAGACTCCTGGAAGCGGTATTTGAACTCAATTAGGGAACGTTTAATTTCTGCCCGAATCATCTTTAGAAGGAAAGAATCTTATATTTTAAATATATGGTATTCTACTGCTGGTGCACATCACCCTTCCCATCAAATAATGACGTCCCGTCATTAGTAACTGCCCATTAGGAGTGCTTAAAATTTTTCAATTATTTTTCTTATTTTATTCTACATCCCTATCTAAAATTCATCTACCGGATTAAGATTATTTTCGGTTCTAGGTTAGCTACTATATTAAGGATTTTTTTTTTTTTTCTATATCTAGCACTGATTACCTTTACATTTCCAACAAAGTTGGGGCTATTCTACTTTTAAACTATATTTTTTTTGCTGTCTATATGACGTACTACATACTATCTACACAACGTTAAATGAATAACATGATAATATTACACCTAATTCTACATGAATGATTTATAACATACAATATTTGGTTCATCATATTCACTGATGACATAAAAACACTTTCATATTGAGATTTTTGCATTGTCAAAGCTATTAGGAAGTAACACATTTAGCTTCACATCTATTCATCACCTTTCGTGTCCTTAGTGTACTACACCCTTCTGTTGTAAATTACTGTCCTTCACTCCTTTTGTTGTGGCAAAAATTTCGAAGCACGTACGTTATGGTTTCTTCATGGAACAGTTCGAGTCTAGTTGTCTTTACACGGTATGTTTTCCCTAATAGTCAACTGGGAAATGACCGTTAAATATCGTTCTAATAGTCAACTGGGAAATGATTCTTCCCACTAAAGGTGTTGGTGTTTTTCTTCTTAGCATATCATTTTTAGGATTTTTGAGGCACATAGAGAATGTATTCTCCAGTAAAATTGTTCATTTGTGCCTTTTGAAACGGGTTGCCGTCATATTATAGTGACTCTCTTAATATATTGTCTTTAAATTCAACTTCGAACCTCTTCAACTATCATCTAACTTCAAATATCGTTAAATGTCGTTTATCTTGTACTGCTCGATGGTGTTCTCAGAGTTAAACTTCAAATTTTCTTTAATTTTGTCTTCAAATATCCTCAAATGTCTTTAAGTGTCATTTAACTTCAAATATCGTCTATCGTGTGCTGATTGATGGAGTTCTCAGAATTAAACTTCAAATTGTCTTTAATTTGTCTTCAAATATCTTCAAATGTCTTTAAGTATCATTTAACTTTAAATATTGTTTAATATCGTTTAGCTTCAAGTATCATCACTATACTGTCAAATTATTATGGGGTCCATAGTGAGTATCAACAGCGATATCTACGTATTTATATCTTGTCCTAGCCGATGGGTTTCTCAGCGTTTATGCGATTATATAGTTCGTTAAAGCACTTGATACTGAGGTTCAAATATAGTGTTACCTGATACATAATATGGTTCATAGTCGAAGAAACGACGATCGAAGGTAACTGTTGTTTTCGTAGACGAAGCTGGGATGAAAGTTGCCTGGAGTCATGGTGAGTACTCTTCGTTGGTTGAGATATGATGAAAATAGATGTTACTGGGTCGTATCTGTACTGGGCAGCTTATTGTAATACTCGATGACCAAAGTGTCCATTTACTTTCCTGTAATAAAAACAACGCGGCAGAATCACATGTTCTTTTAAGTAAATACACATACAATAATTCACGCATTAATTGGGTTATAATTTCTTAGCTATGAGACAGAATTAAATAAATACACTAATATTGGTACTCACATTGAAAATCTAAAACAGAGATTTCTTCAAATTTGTTTTGATAACGAAAATATCGATATTAAATAAACATAATTTACCCTACATTATTAAGTTTGAGGTCTGTTTTTACAATATTTTTTCATGCCTGCATTGTTCACGCAAGTCCGCGCTGTATAAGAAACGCATGTGCAGCGTCATAACCGCACGGTTTTACGCAAACGATACTACAATGAGGGAACAAGACATAACAAGGACTAGTGGAGACCTCTATACCCACTAGTTTTCTGATGTCTTCCCTATTTCTTGGCTTAGACGTTCTCATGGGGCTCCGGGTTTAACGGCTGAAATGCCGAGGTTCTTAGTCTCAGGATTTTTCCGTAATTGCAAGTCAACATTGGTGCCTCGTATTCGCCTTTCGAATAAGGTCATTAGATGCAGGATTTCCAAGCTTGCCCGCGTAGATTCCAGTTGATGCTTGGCAAAGAATATAAGCGTAATGAAGAACTGACATCAATATCTTTTTAGAAGGCTATTGTTTGAGCAAATCCTTCAGCACTAAATAAATAAATATTATATTAAAGTCTTATTAGAATCCGTTAAGCGAGAAACACCTTCACATTAATAGGGAATTCCTTGTGGGTTTTACTTAGTCGCCATTGGACATACACAGGGTTTCAATCCATATATCTTAACTGATTAAATGGTTTTAAAATTTTACATATTATTATTGAGATATAATTTCACATCCGCCGTGAAATTCTACATATAAACGTACCATAGGTTGTTTGGTTATAGTTACCAATAGTTGGCTATTGGTACATATATTACTCGAGTAAGAAACATTATATTTCTCGAGTAAGAAACACATGAATAAGCAAACTTGCGGCGCATAATTACACTGGTAGGCCTAAAATAATTATAATCTGCACTAAGATAAAATATTTCATATAATTAGACGCTTCCGTACTGATAATTTCTTGTTTGTTTTTTTTTTTTGATAATATCCATCTTGGTTAGGACATGGGTCGATTTTTCATAGAAAATCCGAGGGGACCTGAGTCAGTATAGGTAAGATATAACGTGACTGACTTGCGAAAATATTTCACAAAAATTAGAGCACAATATATGTCATAGATAAACCAATGAAATTAAAGGACATTTTTGTCGCAGAACTATAGAACAGTGATCTCTCTGTTATTGTATATGTCATAGATATAAACTAGTGGAATTAAATTTTTCGCCAAGGAGCTAAAGACATTAATGTCTCTGTTTCTCTTTGGAAGTAATGTTTAACACAGAGCTGTAGGACAGCATACGTCATTGATATAATATAATGAAATTAAAAAGCTTTTCTTTTTTTTTTTTCTTTTTTTTTCGCCTCGGAGCTATAAGAAAGTAAACTCTCTGTTTCTCTTTCAAAGCATTCAGATCCAAAAACGAAAACTTAGCTCACTGAAGTTTCTATTCAACCTTTAAGTATTGCTTTGACTGGCCCTGATTGGCATAAGAATACTAATTTCTTACACTTGAAGGACTGAGAAATATTCCTTCCTACGATCGTTTACACAAAAAAAATTACAAAAAACAATCATGGGCCTTGAGTTCCTCCCCGGGCTTCCCACAAGACGTGGTCCAACACCACTTGTCGTTCTTAGTCGACCACGAGCTTCCTACCTTTGGTTATTTTCTGTTCCAACCTTTCTATTATCCTTTGAAAGGGCATAGAAATAACACTAACAAAAATAAGACATCTAAACTTAATCAAATCCTTAGTAACATAGACTAATTTAGTCTAAGGTGCGCGAAGTATAGCAATCAAGGATGCTTGTTGTAACAAAACATTGAACGTAGATTTAATTAAACTGAAGTACTAAGGTATGTCTTATGTCTAGCTACAAAAATAAAACCTACATATGCTCATCCTCTCTCGCTCTTAAATAAATAGAACAACATAAAAGAAAATTGACATTTTCAAATAAGCAGTTTTTAAGAACAATAGACAGACTTTTGACGACCTTTCTTAATTGTGTTGAATGGTATCTGTTTATAAGAAAAGCATTAAGTTAAGTCTGATATTTGCCATCATTACAAATAACCCATAAAATTAATAAGCACAAATAACGCGGATATTTATCCACTAGGGGACCTAACGTGTGCGAGGGGAGTCGACCCCAGCAATACAAATGACGCTCGACCCCAAAAAAATATATTCATGTATTTTTAATTATTCTTTGTAAACAAGCATGTACACTGGCTTGTTTTACATCTACATGGCTCTAAAGCAGCCATGGTTTGAAATTCAAATTTTCCTGTTCACTCATTTTGCGGAGCTACTTCAGAATTTGAATTTTTTCTAACACCATTATTCAGATGAAGGTCATCTGTGTAGGTAAAGGAGACCCTTTTAAGACCTATCCCTATGCCTCAATTTTCTGTGATTAACGGTTTCTTTCGCCGAATTTCTCGCCTTATGCAGAGTTCCAGTCACAGCTGGGTAACAACTCTTCTTTTTTTGCTTCCTTCGGCGACTTTTGCTAAGCTTTCTAGCATGTGTGCTTATGCCGCTGCCGCCAATGTTCGTAGTGCTAGCTACCACTGGCACCACTTATTGGGGTGTATGTGCAGGGTCACTACTTTTAAAGGCAAAAAATGACGCAAAAGATTGCTATGCCACTTACTCGAATGACGCAAAAAGATTGCTATGCCACTTACTCGAATGACGCAAAAAGATTGCTATGCCACTTACTCGAATGGGAGAACCCCTTGTCGGCCCTAATGTTAGTGAGATTCCCGCTCTTACCCCAACGGTTCTGCAAATATCGGGTTTGGTACCACCCTATTTACAGTATACCCTGTCTCAGGGTATGGTAACGCGATCGAGTGGTCAAATGGCCACTTTCTAAAGCCAAACGTACCCGCCTTGGGTTACGGCTAAAAAATTTCTACTCTCTCCTTGGAGGTAATAACCCCAATCAATATAATAATGACGGCGCCTTGTAGCTCTATTCCTACCCTGCCTGGGTTACGGAAAATACTACACAGTTTGTAGAAAATACCTTACTTGTATTCTTCCAAAAGGGTCACAAATGTAATTAAAGAAACGAAAATAGGTCATTTATCTGAAAGGAAAAGAAACAGGGGTGGAATATAACAGACCCCATTTGCTACTATTATTCCTAGAATTCTTCTGTTTCTACCAACGTTTCATCGGTCCAGCTAGATTTTGTTTTTCTTTCCGTATTATCTTTTATTTAATTCTTTCAATTCACGGTACAAATACTTTATTATTTAGTAATATACGGCACTACTACATTGCATTTATTACTAACACTAAAAAAATTACTAATTATACACTTGCTTCTACTTGTTAAAAACTGAATACTATTTTTTTTTTTTTTTTTTTCATTTTACAATTTTTTATTGAGCCTTTTCTCCATTTTTTCTATTGTACCCAACTCTTTGAGGGGATACAAATTTATTTCTAATAGCCAAAGTTCAAGCAAAGCTGCTCGAAGTTTTGCTAATGTGAAACTTCGCATTAGCGAAGTTTCGCGAGCGCCGCTAAAAGCGAAGTCAATTTACCTTCCTCTTTTGACAAAGCCATTTCTGTTTCAATATACAATATTTCAATATTTTTTTTTTTTTGCGTTTATATCAACTTAAAATAAATTCATTATTTTACTTAACCTATTTTGGGGTAGCTCTATTATCTCCTATGAGATATAAGGGGTTTCCTATCGTAGCCTAGCGGTTATAGGCCTAATCAATTCTCTTATATGTCTGTATCTTTCCAAAATTAAATTTGAATTACAAAGTTTAAATAGCCTAACTAGTTCGCAGTTTTCCTCCAATTTCCGACTCGCGCCATTTGTACCATTGAAGTTTTTCTTGGCACACGATATGGCGAACTAATTAGCTATATAGGCTAAATACAGACATATAAAATGGAATAAACAGAGATAAGAAAGGACAATAGATTTATTGAACTTACATGCTTAGTTGTACAGCAACGGGTCACTTCAATGACAATAAAATGGTGTCCGAGATTATTTGCGGTACTACTTGTTTTGAGCCTGAATACATATTGAAATTAAAAAACACATTTACCCCCACTCCCAAACGCAGTTCTTTCGTCCTGCGCTCTAGGGACTGCCTGCCATTGGCTCAAGCGACCCAAGGACGCAAATCTTCGTCCAATAATCTCTTTAAGATTTTTCAGATGATTCAGGAGTTCACACAGTTTTTTGCCATTTAAACTTCCTTAGAAATATCGTGCTTAGCATTTTGTTTTTGCTACTAATTATCTTAGCGAAATTCGAACGACTAGCGCCGTTGTCTGACTGAAGCTAGAAATGCAATTTCTCTTTTTGCTGATTATGAATTTAGACTCCTGGAAGCGGTATTTGAACTCAATTAGGGAACGTTTAATTTCTGCCCGAATCATCTTTAGAAGGAAAGAATCTTATATTTTAAATATATGGTATTCTACTGCTGGTGCACAGTGAGACAGGGTCAAAATTTAGCGTAAAGAGCGAGGCGCTGAGGAGGGGACAGCCCCTTTCATATACGGAATAATTTTTGTTCGTTTTAAGTTTTAATGTCGCTCCTTACTTTCAGTTTAAAAAACTTGTTTTTTTTTTTATTTAATCTTAAGAAGGTTTAAAGAATGTTAGTTGCACATCTGTGTGTGGTAATTTCTGTTCGTTTTCGGTTTGACTTGATTATTCAGTGTAATTTCTGTTCATTTTGAGCCTCATCTATTCATTGATAGTGATTTCTGTTCATTTTCAGTTTGAATTATTATTTTGCTCTATTTCTCCTCGTCTTTGGTTCAATGTTGCTCTTTGCTTTTCTTTGAAAAACTTATTTTTTGGATAAATTTTTGAAATCGTTTCTTCTCTTTTATTGGAACGTTAAAAGAATATTTGTATAATTTTTGTCGTTATTTCTGCTTAAGAATTAAGATTTTGACTTGCTATTAGGGGCATATTTTGGGCACAATTTTGCAACAAATTTTAAT
The DNA here is from genome assembly GCA_027921565.1 of Artemia sinica. Classification (NCBI taxonomy): domain Eukaryota; kingdom Metazoa; phylum Arthropoda; class Branchiopoda; order Anostraca; family Artemiidae; genus Artemia; species Artemia sinica. Next base: position 76,562,816 of record CM051260.1, on the reverse strand, counting down.
AGTAGTTTTACTATAGAATTGTGGGTGGATGGAGAAGGGGAACATTACTGATATAAACGGATTGAAAATCTGTTTTATTTTTGATCTTGTTATAGAGTTAGAGTTATCCTGGTCCCCATTCTGTACGGAAACAACCTTTAATAAGGATGAATATTGATCGACCATTTTATTAAAAGAATCTTATTATATTATATTTTCTTTTAACAGTTTGTTTGTAAAAACAAATGAATTTTTGACTCATGTATTAACAAGAGGTCTAATTTGTCTTTTAAAAAATAAAAAACGGCTGTGAAGAATAAAAGCAACCAGATTTGTTTCCAATTGAGGTTCCCTTGGTTCTGCAACTTTAATTGTGGTCTCTTCATACCATGAAATTTTAAGCATATCAGCATAAAAAAAGAGAACATTTTACAATATGAATCATTAAACCACATTTTTCTTCAAAAGTTTATTGCCCTTGATAAGCCCCTTTTGCCCCCCTCCCCCTTCCAAGTCAAAACGAAATCTATTTGATCCCCCGGTCTAATCTTCCCTCAAAGTTGGAGCCGGGTCCCTTAAATTGCTAATTTATACCCTTAGCCGTACCTGAGACACTGCAGATGCGCTCTTTTGACAACCTGGATTCACACAGTCTTGTAGATGCATAGTCTTTCAGAACCTGGATGCACATAGTCTCTTTTAATTTAGTTTGAATTCCCCCTCAACATTCCCTGGAAGATTCAACTTACTACCCCTAGCCGTTCCTGAAATATTGCAACCTCGGTACACATGGTATCTTTTGATTCAGATTAACAACCTGGGTGCACACAGTGTCGTACGATTTATTTCAACATTCTCTGAAAGTTTCGACTTTATAGCACGTAGCACGTAGTGTTGTTTTATTAATTCAATGTCCACCTTAACATTGCCCAAAAGTATCAGCTTAATACCCCTAGCTGGTTCAACTTACTACTCTTAGCCGCCCCTGAGATATTGCAAATAAACCTTTGTGACAACCTCGATACACATGGTGTCTTTTGATTTAGCTTAGCAACCTGGGTGCACACAGTGTCGTATGATTTATTTCAACATTCCCTGAAAGTTTCGACTTTATATCATTAGCTATTCCTGAGATTTGGACCATCTGGGTGTACATGGTGTCTTTAGATTAAGTCCAACATCACCCTGAACATTCCCCGAAAGTTCAACTTAATATCCTTAGCCGTTTCTGAGATATTACAGGTACACCTTTAGACAACCTGGATGCAAAAAGTGTCTTGTAATTTAGTTCAAAGCCTCCTGAAAGTGTCAACGTAATAAAGCTAGCCAATGCTGAGATATTGCAAATACACCCTTTTGACAAACTGGGTACGTATAGTGTCTTTTGATTGAGTTTAACATCCACCTCAACTTTATAAGTCTTTTGATTTACTTCAATATCCCCATCAACATTCTCTGAAAACTTTTATCTTAAAACACTTGTCTATTCCTGAAATAGCCTACAACAGATCCCCCTTTTTGACAACCTAGGTGCACGAAATGTTATTTGATTATTTCAATGTCCACCTTAAATTCCCCAAAATTATCAGCTTAATACCCTTAGCTGGTCCTAATACATTGCAGCTATACTCTTCGGATAACTTGGATGCACATAGTTTTTTGTTTATTTTTTCCTGTGCTGTTGTTTCTTGGAGAGTGGAGAGACGATTATTTCTTGATGTTATGATATTGTGACGTGTGCTTTAGAGTACCGCATGACCAAATAGTAATAATAACTTGTATAATTTACTTATTATTACTACCATACTGTCTTTTGATTTAGTTCAACAGTCCCCTCAACATTCCTCAAAACTTTCTACTTAATGACCTTAGCCGTATCTGAGACTTTGCAGATACGCCGTTTTGACAACCTGGATACATATAGTGTCTTATGATTTAGTTCAACATCCCCAGAAAATTTTCACTTATTATCATTAGTCGTTCCTGAATTATTTTAGATAAAGCCTTTTGAAAACCTGGATGCAAATAATCTCTGTTGATTTGTTTTAAGATTCCCCTCAACTTTCACTGAAAGCTTCTTTAATACCCAAAGCTGTTCTCGGGATATTGTAGATATGTCTTTTGACAACATGGATGCGCTTCAAGTCTTTTCAATTCAATATTCCCCTTAACATTCACTGAAAATTTCAACTCAATACCTTTAGCTGTGCCTGTGATATTGCAGATTCATCCTTTTGACAGCCTGAGTGCACTTAGTATCTATTGACTCAGTTCACTACTCCATGGAAATTTCAACTTAATGCCCTAAGCTGCTATTAGTTCAATATTTCATTCGAAATTCGTCGAAAGTTTCAACTTAATACCCTTAGTCGTTTAGGAAATTTTGCAGTTACACCGTTTTGACAGCCTCAGTGCACAAAGTGTCTTATGATTTAGTTTAACATCCCCAAAGAACTTTAACTTAAAACCAAAGTCGTTTCTAAAATATTGTAGATATGCTTTTCAACAACCCGAATGCAAATAGTGTCATTTGACTTACATCAACAATGCCCCAACATGCCATGAAAGTTTCATTTAATATCCTTAGCAGTTCCTGAGGTACTTCACATTTATCATATTGACAAGCTGTATGCACATAATGTATTTGATTGGTTCAACATCCTCCTTAACATATTCTGAAAGTTTCAACTTAATACACTAAGCCATTCCAGGAATACTGAAAATGCGCCCTTTTGACAAGCCATATGCATATCACGTCTTTTTACTTAGTTGAATATACCCCTCAAGATTCTCTGAAAGTTTCAGCTTATTATCTTTAGCCTTTATGCACACCCCGGATCGCACAAACCCCCCTTTCCAACTAATTAATGACCGAATTGCATAAAGTGCAGCCCTTATCCCAGGGGCTATGGGGTTAGGTCATCCCTGGAGGCATAGTTATAAGACGTTTCGACTATCTTGGACAAAACATCTGCCTCAAAATTTTGATCAGATGTCTTTGGGGGTTGAGAGAAGGGACGAGTAGCTAAAAAAAAAACATGGAAGAGTACCTGGCTACCTTTTGACCTTTATAAAGGGCACTACAACTTATAATTCCCAATCAAATGAGCCCCCACTAAAGTTCCAATGACAACTCCTTCCATACCAATTAATCACACGACAAGGTCAGTGGATCTATTTGAGGAGGGGGGCTAGAATCCTCAGAAGTGCATTTTAAGTCCAACTGCTTAAGATTTCCCTGGGAAGTGCTTTAGATCAATGTGGAAAATGGGGAAGGATTTACTTCTAAGGATCCCCTAGGTTGGAGTACATTTGGACCAAGTGTACAATACAGGACTGGGGCAGTGACAACCCACCTCTTATTGCGGGAACACTAGTTTTAACTAACGCTATTGGTTTCTAACTGAAAATGGTAGTTCTCTGATATCAAAGGATACAGATAAAAACAGTTCAACTTTATCATAAAGAGGCTAGAAGGGAGCAAAAGCCTCTCTTATACTTTGAAAATTCAATTCTTTTGCGTGAAGCAAATCCACCTAAATAAGTCATTCTTAAAGTACATTTATTCAAAACTTGAACTGGAGAGGAGGAGTGAAAGGTAACTGTTCCTCTCTCATATCTAAGATGACCTTATACGATATTATAAATTAACTGAAATTAAGAAAAAAGAGTATTTTTAATGAAAACAAATAGCAATATTAAACCTTAAAGCGAATAAAAACATCTTATACATGAGGTGCATCTTCAACTCCCAAGAATCTCTTAACTACTCTTAACACGCTAGATCTTGACTTATTTATCTTAGTGTTTTTTAAACCTTTGATCATATGGGGGCCCGAAAATAAGCCGAAGAAGCTGTTGTCTCTCATCAGTCTCCTACTTATTTCCAGGAATCACTGGGCTGACGACCTAATGTGCAACGAAAAATGTTAGGTTGGGGACATGGGTCCACTAAAAATGGATAAAATTTTCAGATTGGCTTGGAATTATCGGTAAGTTTCCAGACCAAAGATGCAAAAACAAAAACTTAATTTTTTAAAGTTAATCTAAAATAAGCCGAAAGCTTTATTTGAACGCTTTGGAAATTATAGCCTTTAATTCTTTGGGCAAGGGTAGCCCAATGCAAAAAAAAAAAAAAAAAAAAAAATGTTCGTAGGCCCAAAAATAAGGCCAGAAAAAGGAACAAAACTGTTTTCTAATCTGATCGTCCTGAAACTTTCAGGGATTGTTCCCAAAATCAAACCAAAAAAGCTATTTCGAAAAGTCAACAGCACATTTTTTGTTCCACACAAAAATCATTGCTCTTTATCCCAGTTTTTGACTCCCCCTCCCCAAGGGAAATAAACACATCGAATGCACGAGAATCTAGATAGTTCTCAATTAAAATCTTCAAAAAAAGGAACCAAACATAAACTTGTATGTACAAATAAAGGAAGATAGTACAAATTACAAGATTTCAAAAGGGAGTATGTGCAAGAAGGTCTCCACCTATATGCGCGCATCGTTTAGCCAGACCTAGAGAGGACATGCTATGTCCTGAAGCCGGGGCAGATGGCTAGACCATAAGTCGAAACAAAATTGAGCCTTCTGAGTCACGGCTTTTGCATGACAAATCCATATTCCAAAGACAATATTTGCCAATGTCATTGTTAGGAATGACGTGCCTTGGTGAATTTAATGCTTAACAAGTAAAACAAAAAGGTTTGTACTTCTATGCAGACAGATTTGTCAACACAGCACCTTAAACGATAAAGAATCTTGGGTTGTTACTTCAGCCAAGAGCTATGGGAAGTGAATCATAGCTTTTACACAACCAAGATTAGCATGATGGAATCAGAGTGCGTTTCCAAGGGGCACCTTGAACTCTGAAGGGGGGGGAGTGCATTTGTCTACTCAAATATCCAGATTTCGGTATTTCGGATTGCTTATCTACAAATTGTATGAAAGTGATGATCCCTGTACAGGGAATTCCCAAACATCCCACCAAACATAATTCTGGGGCTTAATACTTCTGTAGTAAAGAATACAGAAGTATGTCTGTATTCAAATGATAACCTTCGACATATAGAATTTCTAGAAACTTGTAGCGGTATTAAGCTGCCTGAGGGAAACAATCAATGCTCATTTCATGCTTTTCAGAGCTGCTGACTAGACTTCCTCACAAAAGATCCAGTTCTGAGGACATGCCTAAGTCACCTAAGCAGCACCATTCGAGGAGGAGGGTCCAAAATTCCCCCACATTGTGTACCCTTCATAGCACATCCTCTGCTGTAAACTGTGTTTTTTTCTGGGCATATATTTATGTCCTATTTCTGTCCTGAAGTAATCTGAGATTTTTCATGTAATCTACATTGAATATTACCTTACCCTTCCATGGCAATTCCATCTTACTAACTTCTTTTTAGTGGCGTTAATTTACAAAATATACAGGGGAGGGGCAAAAAGTATTTTTCAAAATCTAGGGGGCAGGTGAATTCTGTTGTTTTTTCCCGATTTTTCCAATTCAAATACCAAACAGTTTTAAAATCTAGGAGGGGAATCCAGGGGACAAATACACCCTGCGCCCCCCCCCCCCCAATTGACACACGTGCTTTTTTTAGGGCCTTATGCAAAATAAAATGTATGAGTATAACTTAAGTAAAAATGGAAAGGGAAAAGACATCACTAAGAACAACATCAACCCCCCCCCCTTGCCCATCCATACCTATATATTTGTCTGCGTTGATGTTTTATAAATCTTAATGAGAACAATTAACCCTAAAATTTAAAATACATGAAAATACATACCCAAAATACCAGTTTCTGTTTTAGCAGCTTTGGGGGCATAACTACAAACAGGGGAGAGGGCTAGGGATTATCCCCCTACATTGAACCAAAAATCTCCCCAAGGAGACAAGCCAGTCACAATTTAGATATGATTAAGATATAATAAGGAACAGCCACCATAACAAGGGCTTCCTTTGGGGAGAGAAAATTCTATCAAACAGTTTGTGGTAACAAACTGTATGTAAGGAGCTTTCCAGCTCAATAGTAACCAAAACTCTAAAAACGGAATTTTGATACCAGTAGATACATCAAAAGGATCGGATTTTTATGCTGACTTCAAATATATAAGTTTCATCAAATTTAGTCTAACCTATCAAAAGTTACGAGCCTGAAGAAACTTGCCTTAATTTTTAAAAAAGGGAGAAACACCCCCTAAAAGTGATTGAATCTTAATGAAAATCAAACCATCAGACTCAGCGTAACAGAAAACCCTGCTGTAGGTGTTTCAAGCTTCTATCGGCAAAAATGTGGAATTTTGTATTTTTTGTCAGAAGAAAGATCATGGATCCGTGTTTATTTGTTTGTTTTGTTTTTCCAGGGGTGATCTTATCGATCCAGTAGTCCTAGAATATCGTGAGAGGGTTTATTCAAATGAAAATTAAAAGTTCTAGTAACCTTTTTAAGTGACCAAAAAATTGGAGGGCAACTTGGCCCCCTCCCACACTCATTTTTTCCCAAAGTCATCCAATCAAATTTTTAGATAGCCCTTTTGTTCAGCATAATCGAAAATTTAATAGATATGTCTTTTAGGATGACTTACTCCCCCACAGTTCCTGGGGGAAGGGCTGCAAGTTATGAACTTTCCCCATTGTTTACATATAGCCTAGTATTGATTATTGGGAAGTATACAGACATTTTCAGGAGGCATTTTTTCTAGCTGGGGGAGGGGCGAGGTCAGAGGAGGGGGTTAGATGGGAGAATCTTTCCATGGAGGAAGAAACATTTACATGAAGGGGGCGCTGGATTTCCCAGCATTATTTAAAAAATGATCAGAAATTAAATAAAAATAAACTTTCAGTTGAAAAGTTTTTTCAACTGAAAGTAAGGAGCAGTATTAAAACTTCAGACAAACAAAAATTTTTACATATATGAGGGAGTTAACCCCCTAGTCAATACCTCACTCTTTATGCTAAAGTTTTTTTAGTACTTTCAAAAGAGCTATCTATTTTAATTAACTGGCCTTTGTGATTCAGGAGTTAATGATTTGAACAAAATTCAAACTTTAGCGTGAAAAGCGAGGCATTGACTAGGGGGGAACTCCCTAATACATGCAATAAAAACATACGAATATAGAAGTTCGTTACGTAAGTTACGTCAGAACAAAATTTTGAGAAAGCAATTAAGCCAAAAAAAAAGTAAAATTAATATGCAAATTTCGTTTTAATTTTTCATGTACAGTGAGCCAAAATCAAAGCTGCATTAATTCAAAAACGTTCAGAAATTAAATAAAAAAAATAAGTTTTTTAACTGAAATTAAGGAGCAACATTAAAACTTAAAACAAACAGTAATTATTCCGTATATGAAAGGGACTGTCTCCTCCTCAATGCCTTGCTCTTTACACTAAAGTTTTTTATTGTTTTAATAAATAGAGTTGTGAGAAAGAGTCAAACTTTAGCTAAAGGAGCAAGGCATTGAGGAGGGGACAGCCCCTTTCATATACAGAATAATTTCTGTTTGTTTAATGTTGCTCCTTACTTTCAGTTAAAAAAACTTGTTTTTTTTTATTTAATAATGCACAAAGGGCAAATCTTATGGAAATGTTTTTTTAGTGTATGGTAACTTGAAGTGTATTGAGCTTGCCTGCTAATTAATAAATAAAGTATAGGTGCTGTCTCAAGCTAAAGTTGGGTTTGTTTTGATTTTTCATAGTTTTGATTACTGAGAGCAAAGGAGGTGGGTTGAAAATAAATAAATAAGAGCCCTCTTTAAAAGATCTACAGTCTAGGAACATATCTCTTTTAAATTTTAACCCCCTCACAAGGAAAAAATCCACTATTCTAATGCTTCTACCTAAGAATAGAGCCTATGTGTACCTAAGGAGGACAGTCTAATACCCAATCTCTGGTTACACCTTTTCCCCTCATAAGTTCCATTTCTTATACCAAATATATACATACCATTCCCCTGGCTGTAAAATCATTCCTAAAAGTTTCATTCACCTAAAATAACAACTTGACAAGGTATCAAGAAGCTGCTATCCTAGGAAATCACTCATATTGGGGCATAAGATTGTGTTTTCAACTATAGACCTCCACCCACAGTAAAGTCCAAGATATGTATGCTCTAAGCCCCCAATGGCAAACACACAACATACATGTCAGCAGGGGTGTAATTTGCTATGGGGCAGGGGAGAGAGGGGAACTGCCCCTCCCAGACCTTGGTTTGCCCCCCCCCCAGACCCCAGTTTGCCCCCAGATGAAATTTAGTTTCTTCCAAAATCTTGTCAAAACTAAGATAAACCTGCATAATTCAAGCATTAACAGAAACAGATCAGTTTTTTTAGTACATATCTAGCTTTATAGTACTATAAAGTAACTTTATGGTGCCAAATGGCTTATTCTGTTGTTTGTACTGTCATTTTTGCTTGATTTGAGGAAATTGGCTTCAACTTTGCCCCCCTCCCCCTGGATTTTGGCAAAATTACACCACTGCATGTCAGAGGTGACACAGGAGCTCATTTTTGGCAGCTCACATAAAAGTCTGATGAGCAAGAAAAAAATGTCTAAAGCAAGAAAAGGGTGATCAACATTACCTACCCCCTCCTCATTTCAATATCCTTTATGTGCCACTGTAAGTAACCTTGCAACCAGACTTAAATGATGGCTTATATAAATGTTTTCATACCAAGCTTAAAAGGTCAGCTGTCCCCTATTTACTACCTAAGGGCATCGGGATGAAAAAAATGGAGATCTAATGATTCTGCTTGTTTTTGGAGAGGGGGCTATGGAGGGTTTTTTTTAATGAAGGGTTTTTAAAAATGGTTATTACATTTCTGTAATTTTCAATCTGAGGCCATTTTTGAGAGGTTTCAAGCATTTTTTTTAATACTGAAAGAAAAATTTTATAATAATTCTATACTGAAAGAAAAATTTTATATATATATTTTTTTTTATAATACTAAAAGTTAATAGCAGTTACTACTCCTGGATTTCTTCCAGTTGAGTATTTTTTATCATTAATTTTTCTTAAACCATTTTTTTTATTTTTGGTTACTATGGCCTGAAGATTGATGTTTACTAGCTTGTGTTTACCACTGCAATAATGACATAAGGATTAGGTATGCAAGGGCTTGACATCAATGGCTACTTTGGTGAATTTATTAGTTCATAAGCTGAGAAAAAATGTCAAATATCTAGGAATAGTGTACATATCTAAAAAAAAAACAATACAGAAAAGCCTAGCAGCTTAAGGGATTCCAGAGGCAAAGGACATTAAATCTTTTTGTCTATCATTATCAAGAAGACTTGGATGCTGAAGCCAGGTAAAATTCTAGAGGGAGGTATTTTGAAGTATCTAACTCTACAGGGGTATAACTTCATCAAAATCCTGGGGGAGGAGGGAGGGCAAAATTGGAGCCAATTTTCTAAACCAAGGTCTGGGAGGTGCAGTTGCCCCCCCCCCTTGCCCCATAGCAAATTATGCCCCTGGGCTCTACTCTTTCTCTCTCTAGAGGGTACTCACCTTTGATGACCTTTAAAATCTTTTTTTATAAAAGTGAAACCTTGTGAAATAGATTTTCAGCTTAAATAAAGCACAAAAAAATTATTATTAGCTTCACAACTTTGCTCAATCCCAATTTATGAGGTTTCAAAGATCTACAAATACATTTCCTAAATTAAAAAAAAAACATTGATATGGCTTAAAATCCTACTCAAATAACAGAAATTGTATTTTCAAACCTAAAATCATAGAAAAAAAAAATCAAAACTCAAAATTAAGGTATAATTTTTTGTCAAAATTCCAATAGGTACCCATCATGTAGCTAGGCAAAGTTCTAAGACATAGAAATCAGAAGAGGGTTAACATAGTGGATTGGCAATACCTTTCCAGAGGATGTTTTTGGCCCTGGATTGATTACAGATAAGTTTCATTTTCTGGTAAATATATACCAAATCATATTATTGAGTTAGGAATAAAGTGAATACATCATTTGATGCCTTTTTTTATGCTGATTACAAATATAATAATCATTTCTATCAGAAATAAATTTAACCTCCCCCCCTATATAAGCCAATTCAGGGTATATATTTCTACATTAGGGGGGGAGTTAAAGTTCAAACTTACTTCCCATTTACATCAGAAACAAAATTTGCCCCCACCCCCCTTAATGTAGAAATATATACCCTGAACTGGCATATATAGGGGGGGGGGCTGAAATTCATTTCCAATAGAAATGACTATTATATTCGTAATCAATATAAAAAAGGCATCATATGGTGTATTCACTTTATTCCTAAACTCAATAGGCCTAATATGATTTGGTATAGGCTATTTACCCATTTTCTTAGCTTGACCACTTTCCAATATTGCATAATGTAGCATGTTGTAAACCCTGAAAAAGGTGACTTTTAAAAACTCAAGAGCTGTTTTAAGGACCTTCATCAGTTTTAGGGACTTTGGGGACCTTGTGGCGGCCCTCAGATTGACACCCAAAACAATCTGTGGGCTAGACAATTTTTCTTGAAAATATCTAACAAATCCTCCTCCCTCTATACCCACAAATTCTTTTAAAGACATTAAAGCAGCTAACTGTTTAGGCCTATTCTAAATTGAAACTTTAGCTATGCCTGGCCTAGGCTACCCTTGTTAAAACAACTTAATAAAAAGAAATAACATACTCTGAATCTTATAACTTGTGCCGATGACTATGGACATCCATGTCTTACTGTTTTCGTTTTGGATTAAGGCTGCAATTCGATTTGAGGCTTTTTCTTCTACTATCCTAGTAGGCCTAATTATTTTCCAGATCAGAGATCATGCTTTCACATTTCAAACATTTTGGGTTTTGAACCCGCAGAACGTACAGCCGAAACAGGCGTAATCACTAGCCCAAACTAGCCCAAAAATAGCGAACCCTATTATAACCCTATTATGCCCTATTATAGCACTGTTGTGGGTAAAGTAAGGGAGAAATGCAATCGGCATATTAGATAAACTACGCATAATTTTAGGTCAAAAGCAAAAAACAGCTCTCTGAACAAACAAAAAAACAACCCCTCCAAGTGTGCCGTACTAAAATTGACCAGTGCTTCACTGAAAGAAAAAGATATATCAAGGCAAATTGCTCCTTACACACTCGGTTTATTGCATTCATACCATAATCTTATTAAAAATCAGTGTTATGTAAACTTGAAATAATACCTAGTAACAAACAGAAAATGCACCTCTGGCTCTACACTGTTTTGTTCCAAGCTTTTAGCATATCCCTTCCAAATTTACCAGATAAATATGCTCCAGAGGCTCAGGGGCGATAATTGATAATAGGTGCTGTCCACTAAGTGGCTGTTTTCTTCTAGCAGTGAGAGAAAAACCTTTATTCCAATATCTCGTTTTCATTAAAGCCCTATTCAATTTTATGACAGCACAAGTAGTTGGGTGATAATTTGATTTGTTTTAAGTTTCAACTTTGTTCTATTAGCCCATTTAATCCATGGGGCTTATATACTTAATTATTATATATTATTAGGCATTCAGTTTTTATCCAGTATGTTCAAAACCTGGAGTGAAAGAAAATTAGACTGAAACCAAAATTAAAGAAATTTTATTGTTACTGAAGGTTAAAAGTTAGGAAACGTCAAGAAGGCTCCGATTTCATCGAATGCCTCAAAAAACCCCGCTTCTTCGATGGCGCGTGATTCGTTCCTTTCCTCAAACTTATATATCGAATTATTAAACCTCTATAATATGGATTTTGATGGAACAAAGGTCTGGCAACTTATTCCGTCCTCAGAGGAATAACAAAGATAGGCGAATAGCAACTAAAAACCGATTCTGTTTCTAGATTTTGTTTTGACAAAATTCATGACACTGAACACACGCTCTACAAAAGCGTTTGGCACTGGAAGAGCAAAGAGCTCAAGTACAGCAGAATCAAGCTCTCTAAATAAAAAATCACCGACTGCATTTGTGTAGTAATTCATAGTACCCTATATAGATCGTTTTTTTTAGCCCAGAAAACACCAGGATGCAAATTTTCCCAAGAAATATTGTCATTTTCGAGAAAAAATACATACATAAATAATTATTGCTCCTTTAAATAGATAGTACATATACATATACATATATATATATATATATATATATATATATATATATATTATATATATATATATATATATATATATATATATATATATATATATATATATATATATATAATATATATATATATATATATATATATATATATATATATATATATATATATATATATATATAATATATATATATATATATATATATATATATATATATATAATATATATATATATATATATATATATATATATATAATATATATATATATATATATATATATATATATATATATATATATATATATATATATATATATATATATATATATATATATATTATATATATATATATATATATATATATATATATATATATATATATATATATATATATATATACATATACATATACATATATATATATATATATATATATATATATTATATATATATATATATATATATATATATATATATATATATATATATATATATATATATATATATATATATAATATATATATATATATATATATATATATATATAATATATATATATATATATATATATATATATATATATATATATTATATATATATATATATATATATATATATATATATATATATAATATATATATATATATATATATATATATATATATATATAATATATATATATATATATATATATATATATATATATATATATATATATATATATATAGATATATATATGTATATATATATATATATATATATATATATATATATATATATATATATATATATATATATATATATATATATATATATATATATATATATATATATATATATATATATAGTTCCCCCCTGATCCTGGGGGGGGGGCAACTGGGTTAGCTTCCCTGGATGCCGTAGCTGAGGGATGGGGCACCGGAGTTAGGGTATTGTCCTCTCTGATCAAATTTTTTACTTTGATTTGCCTTTTTTGTTCTTATATTTGAGTTTGTTTAGAAGCGCTGAAAATAATTTTTCCAGTGACACAGAATACGAAGTTTCATTATATTTTTTGCGCAATTTTTCGATAACTTTTCAAACTGAGTTTGTAATAAGGATGAAAATCTTGCGTCTGACATTTCAAAGCCAGAAGTGGATTCACAAATTAAAAGTGGGTAACCGCAGTCTAAGACACGTTATAATTATATAGTGGTGTAAGACCCCAAAGAAGGTAAATTACCAAATAGATATAACAAACATGATTTTTTTTTTGTGTGGGGGGGAGGGTTCAAGCGAATTCAATTTCTAGCCCAAAAGTGGCGAGATTTTAAAAATCATAGCCCAAAAACCCACCTCGCGGGTTTTTAGTCACTTTTCCCGTGAAGGTAAAAACTTTATAGCTCAATTAGCGGAAAATAGCCCAACCTGGCAACACATGGTCCAAGTAACTAGTCGTGAACTATAGCTAACTTCACTGCAGTCAAGTCAAGTACCGTTTTTTTTCGCTTAATATTTTTTCTACCATCATTTCACAGCAGAGTGCAAATCAGGTCCGTGGCGTGAAAGAGTGCAATAAGAAAAAAGAGTGCATTTCACACAAATAGTGTGCAAGTGGCAACACATGGTCCAAGTAACTAGTCGTGAACTATAGCTAACTTCACTGCAGTCAAGTCAAGTACCGTTTTTTTTCGCTTAATATTTTTTCTACCATCATTTCACAGCAGAGTGCAAATCAGGTCCGTGGCGTGAAAGAGTGCAATAAGAAAAAAGAGTGCATTTAACTCAAATAGTGTGCAAGTTGGTGACCCTGATCCAGTATTGCCACTACGAATTTTCAAAACCTGTGAAAAAAGTGCCAAAAAACCTGTGACCACTTTCAGAGCGTGTTCAGGCCTTCTTACTACAGTTTACTTTTGGTACTCCGAAGTAGCAACACTAGAACGTTACTAGTGAAGATATTTAAACCTGAGAAGATCTGCCTCTGGCCCGAAAACACGTCATGGAAAATTGAGAGGCATGCTACCTAGTGGTCTGTTCCCTGCATGACTTCTGCAGGTATTTCCAGCTTTGACATTAATGCCCGTGCCACATCATAGTCACATCTATCGATAAGGAAAGCCGTATATCATGAATGACAAGGCAATTTTGTTGATTTTAGCGTCACACTTGTGTTTAATTAATTAAAAAAAACAGTTTTTTAAACTGAAAGTAAGGAGCGACATTAAAACTTAAAACGAACAGAAATTATTCCGTATATGAAAGGGGCTGTCCCCTCCTCAACGCCTCGCTCTTTACGCTAAATTTTTTTATTTTTAAAAAAAATAAAGTTGTGAGACAGAGTCAAACTTTAGCGTAAAGAGCGAGGCGTTGAGGAGGGAACAGCCCCTTTAATATATGGAATAATTTCTGTTCGTTTTAAGTTTTAATGTCGCTCCTTACTTTCAGTTTAAAAAACTTGTTTTTTTTTATTTAATTTCTGATCGTTTTTTAGTTAATGCAGCTTTTATTTTGGCTCACCGTCATTGAATAAGTAAACAAAATTTGCATAAAAATTTTAACTTACGTAACGAACTTCTATATTCGTATATTTTTCTTCTGGCAAAAAATACAAAGTTGCAGATCTGTGCAGATATGAGCTTGAAACCTATGTAATAGGGTTTTCTGATACGCTGAATCTGACGGTGTGATTTTCATTAAAATTCTTTCACTTGTAGGGGATGTTTCCCCCCCTTTAAAAAATCAGGTAAATTTTCTCAGGCTCGTAGCCTTTGATGAGTAATGCTAAACTTAATAAAATTTATATATTTAGAATCAGCATTATAAGCCCATTCTTTTGACACATTTATTGACATCAAAATTTCGTTTTTAAAAGTTTCGATTACTTTTGAGCCGTATCGCTTGTTTTTTTTTATTGTTTTTTTTTATTGCGTATATGTTATTACGTATATGAGGGGGTTCTCCCCTTAGTCAATACCACGCTCTTTACGTTAAAAGATAATTTTTTTTTAAATTCACAAACCCCTGAATCACAAAGGCCGTTTAATTAGAATAGATAGCTCTTTTGAAAGTACTAAAAAAAAACTGTAGCGTAAAGAGCGAGGTATTGACTTGGGGGAGAACCCCCTCATATACGTAATAATTTCTGTTCGTTTTAAGTTCTAATGTTGCTTCTTACTTTCAGTTGAAAAAACTTGTTTTCTTTTAATTTAATTTCCGATCGTTCTTTAAATAATGCTTGGAAATCCGACGTCCCCTTCATAGAAATATCCCTTACCCTAAAGAAACATCCTCCACGGAAAGATTCTCTCGAGTAACCCCCTCCTCCAGCCCCCCCCCCATCAGAAAAAAATTCTTCCTGAAAATGTCTGTGTACTTCCCAATAACCAATACAATTATGTAAGTAATGGGCAAAGTTCCTAACTTGAAGCCCTTCCCCTGGGAACTGTGGGGAAGTAAGTCATCCTAAAAGATACATTTATTAGATTTTCGACTATGCTGAACAAAATGGCTATCTCAAAATTTTAATTGGGTGACTTTGAGAAAAAATGAGCGTGGGAGGGGGCCTAGTTGCCCTCCATTTTTTTGGTCACTTAAAAAGGGCACTAGAACTTTTAATTTCCATTCCAATGAGCCCTCCTACGATATTCTAGGACCACTGGGTCAATACGATTACCCCTGGGGAAAAGAAAAAAAAAATAAAATAAAATAAACACGCTTCCGTGATCTTTCTTCTGGCAAAAAATGGAAAATTCCATATTTTTGTAGATAGGAGCTTGAAACCTCTAGAGTAGGGTTCTCTGATACGCTGAATATGATGGTGTGATTTTCATTAAGGTTCTATAGCTTTTAGGGGGCCTTTCTCCCTTTTTTCGAAAATCAGCCAAATTTTCTTAGGCGCGTAACTTTTAATGGGTAAGATTAAAATTGATGAAACTTATATATTTGAAATCAGAATTAAAATCTGATTCTTTTGATGTATCTATTGGTATCAAAATTCTGTTTTTTAGAGTTTCGGTTACCATTGAGCCGGGTCGCTCCTTACTTAAGTTCGTTACCACGAACTGTTTGAAAAGCAAAGAATTAAAGATTGCAAGAAATTAATTTAAAGAGTTTGCACCAACAGTAATTTGTGTCCAACTGTTCTCTACTAATACGAAGTCTTTTTGACTTTCGTCAGATGCCTCTCCCAGATAGAAAAACCGCTGTTCTAAGTTTCCATCTTTTCTAGTTTTACAAAGTATGCCTTAAAAATTGACTCTGATTGGTCAGTCAAGAAATTTATGTTTGAAAGTTGAACAATATTCAACTCAAGAAATTACGAACGGCGAACGTAATTGGCGCTGTAGTCGTGCGTAATTTTGACTTTATCAACAAGCGTGACTATAATGTGGCACGGGCACAACGCTACCAATAAATTAGATATAGTGCTTGTTCAATTTCACTAGATGGAAGAAAGATATCGTCATCGAGAATGTCAACAGAGCGAAATTTTATATCGATACCGCTACCTATCTTAGTCGAAAAGTAAAGAACCAATCATCGAGAGTCATTTTCACTTCGACAATTGCATTAGTTATGCAAAAGTCGTTGATCTTTGGTAGCTATTAAGGATCTTTGGGTGCGAGAAGGTCCGAACGGCTGTAGCAACGAAATGTCGATTTTGACCTACGATGACATACATGGTTTTAAGGTTAAAAATAATATTATTCAATCCACATGGAAAAACGTGTGATCACCTCCGCATGGTTTTCCGCATCGTGTAATTGCACCTTAAGTTCAGACGCATAGGATTTTCCTTAAAGACCATGTTGGAAATTGTGGCCTTAGAAATGACTGGAGGCCACATTAAATATGGGCTGATTATTCGTCTTCATGTCAAAGTTTTTGGCGGCGAAACTTTTTTCAGGGTTTTTGAAACCTAACTGTGGATTAATTTTAATTCTAATTTTTAAGGGGTGATTTCGGGTCACACCAAATCAAAATTAAAATTATCATATTTAGCTCTGTTTCTTTTAAGTTTATCTGAAATTTTTTAATTCGCTCAATTTTTATTCTAATTTGTTTAATTCTAATTTGAACTTCGTAATTTTAGTTGAATAGGGTTTTTTCCCTGAAACAAATGGGGGTGTTACCATTTTGTATAACAGTTACAAGCACTAAACGTCATTTCGTCGACAAGGAAAATCTGTCATTTCGTCGACACGTCAACTTTTGACAGCCATAACATCGACACATCACTCCATCGGCAGTCACAATCGCTACCCGTCTCTATGTCGACAACCATAATATCGACACGTCATTTCATCAACAGTTTTTTTTTAGATGAAATGACGCGTCGATGTTATGGCTGTCGACGCTGTGACGGGTATTGATTGTGACTGCTGATGAGTTGGCGTGTCGATGTTATGACTATCGACGTTGTGACTGATTTGTGTCAATAAAATGAAGGATTTTGTCGATGAAATGACGCTTTTATGTCGATGAAGTAACGGTTAGCGATTGGGACAGATTTTGTCTATGTAATGACGCTTTTAGTCGATAAAATGACGGTTTTTGTCGATGAAATGATGGTTTTGTCGATGAATTGACGGTTAGCAATTTTGATTGGAATTTTGTCAATATCAGTAAAAAACTTTAAATGTTAAATAGTAAAAGTCCCACGGTTGAACCTTTAAAGGAACAGGGACTAAAAAAGGTTGTGGGGTTCACGAGTAACAAAAGGTCTAGCCACGTCTGAACAAAATTATCAACGTAGTAAGATTTGGGGTACGCAGATGTGCTATACACAAACTCTAATATTATCCTTTTAGTATCTGTTTAAGGGAAGACCAAAAGAACATTTATGTGTCACGCAAAAGATAACGTATTCTATTGCCAATTTATTCTGCTTTCAAAGTGCTGAGATCGTAGCTTGCAAGTTAGAGATATATTGAGAAAAAACAGGTAGTCAACGGAAGTAATGACGTGTTTAGACGGACCGATTTTGCATGAAAAATTGACCGTTTTCCATCGCCATCGCTTTCAAACGTGACCATAAGAAATTGGCCGATTTTTGGCAGAGAACATGAAATATTCATAAGTGGCAGTGAGAAATTCACAGCAAAAGGTTTCAAAATTTTATCCTTCTTTTCGTAATGAATATCTGCTGGGTTATAGAGAATCTTGTACCCTTGAACAAGGGTGATCAATTCAGTATTCTTGTTTACGTAATCTGACATTTAAAATTTTTACTCTCGAATCGGCTGATTTCTTCAAAATTGACGAGCAACTAGGAACCTTCTTTAGAAGAAAGTCGGCCGATTCTTTGTAAAAACGGTCATTTTTTATTGTCAAATAGTCAATTATCGACGAATAATCAGTCCGTCTGAACACGGCCTAATTACGGATTAGTAGCATAGATCAAAGATAATTTAAACGGGAAGATATTGCACTGACCATTTTGGATGGCTCCGGAAAGCGTCCAGAACACAAAATATCCAATCAATAGATGGTGTAGCAAACCATTAACCTATGGCTCGTTCTATGGCTAAACTATAGGAAGTACAACCAAATCGTAGTAAGTGACGAAGATTTCAATAACAGATGGCTGTTGTCCTTATCCATACTTTATAGATAAAGTATGGAGAGTTTGAACAATTCGTAGTTAAAAATCCAAATTGTTCCTTCTGTTAACTTTTCATTTTCAGTTAGTAATACTTGATAAATAGATATATGTTTTTACCTGATTATTGGAAGCCGGGAGCGGCTGTTGACGAAAAAGATGCCTGCTGGCCTATTATCTTGACTGTAGTGTAAAAGTAAGGAGAAATAAAATCGTTTATAGATGAAAGAATACAAACTTGTAAAGAATTTCAAGAGTATTTGGAGATAGTTGTCTCCGGGAAAAAGCAAGCAACTCCGAAAAATTCAGTATAAATTGTAAAAAATTAGTAGAAAGCAATTAGTTAAGTAAATTTAGTGCTAGATAAGTAGTTTTGACACTACCGCGGTGAAAAATGACATTTTGTGCAAAAATACGTATCCAGCAGGGACATATTCTGTTTTACCTTAAAATTACCTTAAATCGCATTGTCCAGCGAAATAAGGAAAGATCCTGTAGAGTCGCTGGTCAGTGACGATGGGGAGTCACTGGTTCGGCGGCGTCCCACTCTGTTTTCCATGGTTTGGTGGACCAATTCTTATCAATGACGATCTTGAATGCATTGACAAAGGGAGCGGTGACAGCTGCATTAGGAAGACTGTTCCAGGGGCCAACCACTCTATTGGAGAAGTAGTGGTTGCGGAGTCTGCTGTGAGCTCTTTTCCTGAGCAGCTTCTTACTATGCCCTCTTGTCCTGGATGATTCGTCAAGTTGTAAAGGACTCTGAGAAGAGGAATCGGCATGCAGTAGCTTGTAAGCCATTATGACATCGCCCCTCAGCCGTCTGTAGACGAGTGTTGGGAGCTGTAGTTTGTTCAGGCGAGATGGATAGTCGAGGTTCTTGCATCCATCAACAGCTTTGGTTGCGCGCCTTTGAACAGACTCTATTTTCTGTTGGTCACTCTTATTCAGAGTCGTGGCAACACACATCCCAAACTCCAGCAATGGTCGCACGAGACCCTTGTACAGCTTCGTCATGACTTTAGATGATCTGCTACGTACTGTACGCTTAATTATTCCGAGGGTCTGAGATGCTTTGGCAACCGCTGTTTGTGTGTGTTTGTTGAATTTTAATTCTTCATCGATGACTATTCCCAAATCTCTTTCAGCTACCGAGGAACCAATCGATTGTCTAAAGCCATCCCCCCCACTCATATGGTACTGCCACTTCTCATGTTTTTCCCGAAATATACCCCCTTGCACTTCTGGATGTTAAACTCAAGCTTCCATTGGCGGACCCAAAGGGAAAGTGCATCCAGGTCTTCCTGTATGGTGGCTCTAGTCGCTGACGACTCCGCGGGCCCAATAAGCCTTGTGTGATAAATTTACAAAATATGTCCCAAACATGTCCCTTACTTGCCTTATTATGTCATTGTGTCCCAGCACATAGGAATATGTCCTTTGGACATAAAATATGTCCAGTTGCTAACCCTGCTCCCACGAACAAATTTTGTTGGTTGCCTGTGCCTGGGTTGGATTGAGCTGAACTACTTCAAGACTTCCAGAGCTATCTAGAAAACAAAATTGTCGGGCTCTACAGTGCCGTCTAATCCATTCCTGTCAAAACAAAAATAAATAGCCTAGGGCCTAGGCTATCCTATCTTATAATTCTTTTTTTAGGCTATAGAAAAAAGGCTTATTCTGGCACCTTGTAGGATGCCTCCAGCTGTTGAGTCTGGTGTCATTGAGTCTGGTGAAATTAAACTAAAATTGGCATTCAATGGGTAAGAACATTTCTGTTGTTTTGTTGCCCTGCATGGGCGTGTCAAAAATTTGATGTAGGGTTGGCACTGAAAGAGCTAACACAAACAAAGTAAATAATGATCAGTAAATTTGTAGTTAAGAAGCCTCTTGCTGTCTTGGAAAGTAATTGATTTGGTAAATGGAATTTACAGGAATGAATGTAATGCCTGAACTATTCTTTGGGAAGGGGTTTTCAAGCTAAGATCTCCACCCTGTCCTTATTTCTAGGGCTTAGGTTAGAAGGTTGCAGAAATGGCAGGTTTAACCTATCTAAATTTTGACTAAAAATTATCTTAATTTTGGGTCTGAAATCTCTTTCATTAGCTCTAATTTTGGAAATAGAATTCCTATTAGGCTATTTAAGCCCAATTTAGGGTAAATTCCCTGATTAACTCACTAATGAGGTAGCTAAGAAATATACATAGACTCCTTTGAAAATCAGCATTTCATCCTGAATTCAAATATAACATTCACTTGTTGGAAATAAACTTTGACCCCCCTAATGTATAAATAGGGGTAATTTTTTACCAAATCATATTATTGACTTACAAATAAAATGAATATACCACTCAATGCCTTTTTTATGCTCTTCCCAAATATAATAGCCTAATTGTTTTTGTCAGAAATGAATTTTACCCCCACCCCTATTTATACCAATTCAGGGTATATATTTGCACATTAAGGGGTAGGGGTAAAGGGTAAATTTTATTTCTGATGTAAATGAGAGGTAAGATAAAACTCCCCCCCCCCCGAATTTACAAACATATACCCTGAATTGGTATATATAGGGGTGGGGGCTAAAATTCATTTCTGTCAAAAATGATTATTATATTTGGAAAAAGCATAAAAAAAGTGTTGAGTGGTATATTCATTTTATTTGTAAGTCAATAATATGATTTGGTAAAAATTTAACCAAATAGGGCCTATATACCCTAAGTTGTATAGATAGATAGATAGATATTTATTGCAACAAAAGCCTTTTTGGGCCATGGCAAAATAAAAAAAAAAAAAAAAAAAAACACATTAAATTACTCACAATTCATCAAAAAAGTTTCTCTATGTGCCATACCCACTCTTACAAATTTACCCAACCTTCTAAAATCATCAAAATTTCTACTTTTTAAAATTTTTTCAAACCAATCCACCCCTCCAAAATCTGTTGAAAACACTTCCCTCCTCAAATTTCTTAACTCTTGGCATGTACCCATAAAATGGATAAGATCTTCCTCCTCACCACACATAGGACACTGGTAAGGACCATTTTTAATCCTATAATTCCCAATATATTTCCTCCTTTCTCCAATACCCAAAAAATTACCACGAACCAAAATTACCCATCTTAAATCCTCACTATTCATCCCTGCTTTAAAGTAAACTTCCTCCCCCCAAACCTCCTTTGCCAGCCCATACAGCCCCAGGGACGCCGAGGATGATTTCTGATTCTGCCACCTTTCGATTTCCTGCTCTATTAGTCTATCCTTTACCTTTTTTGCAACTAGCCCCACTTCCACACCTAGCCCCTTCCCCTCATTCCAATACTCACTAAAACCAGTATTGGATATATGCACTGAATTCTGTGTAAGTCACCCTTTTCTTCCAATTAGTTTCACAGTTTGTCAAAATAATGGAAAAATCATTACATATATATGATTCAGGGTATATTTGTGCACATTAGGGGGTTGGGGTAAAGTTCTTTTCCAATACAAATAAACAATATATTTGGATTCAGGATAAAATTCTAAAGGTTTGTTGGTAAATTTGCAGTGGGCCACATTATTTAGCTAAGATGAAAGTGAAAATGTCATTTGATGTTTTAGGGGCATTTTTTCACTCATCATATGCTAAGATCTTACAGCTTTTGTCAGAAAATGCTTAAAAGTGAAATCTTTGATCAAATACCTTACATCTTTGGTTGTTTTTGTGCAAATGTCTTTTATCATTCTGCTCTGATCAGTGGTCTGAGAACAATGATGAGTAGATCATCAAAGTTCTCTCATCATTGTTCTATATGGCAAAACAGTGGTGGTCTTCACACTTTTTGCTAACATCAGTGAGCTGTAAGATCTTTGAACAAAGATGAGTTAAAAAATGATAATCTTTGCACAAAGATGTAAGATCTTAGTGCTAAAAAATGGGCCTATTGGTACATTAGCCTACCTTAAATTGCACCTAGGAGCAATCTAAGGATTTCTCCTTGTAGAGCTACAGAATGATGACTAGTTGTGTACAGGTTCACTGGTGCAGTTCCATCTTCAATAGCATCCCAATTGAGTTTACACTCTCTGGAGGACCACTCAGCATCTAGCCTTTGTTTAAAAACATCAACAGATTCAGCAGTAACTGTTTCATTTGATAGTTTATTCCAATTATTGGCAATATGTGTCGAGAAGAAATGAGTACTGACTCTAGAAATTGTAGACTGCTTGACAAGTTTCAGGTGATGACCTCTAGTTTTTGAATTGGTACCAACAGTAGGGAATAATGCTGGGAGAATATTAGCCCTCAATAACTTAAAGGCTAAAATAGCATCCCCTCTATTTCTCCTGTAAACAAGTGTAGGGAGATTCAGCTTTGATAGTCTTACAGATTAGGAAAACTCTTGCATGCCAGATATCACTTTAGTAGCACATCTCTGCACATCTTCAAGAACTTTTATGTCTTTTTTAAAATATAGAGAGGCAAGAGATGGAATCAACTTCAAGCTTAGGATGCACAAGTCCCTTATAAAGAAGACTGATGACTTTAGGAGAACAAGAGGAAAGAGTATGCTTAATCAGTACCAAGGTCAAACTAGCCCAGGCAGCAGACCTCTTAGTGTGAGTACTCAATTTTAATTCATTGTCAATAGTGACACCAAGATCTTGCTCATTATTTACAGAGGAGAGTGGGTGGCCTAAGAAAGAATAAGAGTGGCAGGAATTCAGTTTGCCAAAGTGAATGATATGGCACTTAGCAACATTGAGTTCAAGAAGCCAGGCCTCAGCCCATTGACCCATCATTTGAAGATTATTTTGTTACAGGGCATGATCTTCACAAGACAAAGCTGGTCCAAGAAGCTTCAGGTCATCTGCATAAAGAGTTGATTTACTGCTGATAATGGAAGGCACATCATTGATGAAGATATTAAATAGTGTAGGACCCAAGACACTTCCCTGAGGAACTCCACGGAGAACACACGTTGAGGAAGAAAGAGTACAATTATTAGAGTCATCAAATAACTGAACAGATTGATTGCACAAATAAAGGAAATCAAGGATCCAGAGCAGGGATTTCTCTTCAAGCTTTACTGTGCATAATTTAATTGCAAGTAGATTGTGACAAACTTTGTCAAAAGCTTTAGAAAAGTCAAGCAGAATCATGTCAGCAGGCACCCCAATATCAAGCAACTTGGTGATGTGATCATATGATTCAAGGAGATTGGTGTCAACAGATCTTCCAGAACAAAAGCCATGTTATGAACTGTGTAAGACATTGTTTGCTTCAAGGTGTTTGACAACTGCAGAATTGATTATTCTTTCAAGAACCTTATCAACTGCTGAAGTCATTCTGATGGGTTGATAATTTTCAGCAAGGTCCTTTCTACCCTTTTTAAAACTAGGAATTATATGTTCAGTTTTCCAGTCCTGAGGTAGCCTAGAAAGATTTAATGATAAATTGAACAGCAGGCAAGGAGGTTGACACAAAACTGTATGACATTCATGTAGGATATGTGGGTGAGTGTCATCTGGGCTGGCAGATTTATTCAGTTTGAGGGATGTGAGTTCTTTTAGAACCAAAGTATCTGTAATCAGAATTGGTTCCATATTATGTGATACATCATATAAAGGAGGTGTAGGATATACAATACTAGAGTTGGACCAAAAAAAAACAGAAGAGAAATATTGGTTAAAAATTTCAACTTTCAGTTCAGGATCAGCAACTGATTTACTATCATGGAGGATATCTGGGATTGTGTGTCTGCTGCTACATTTTTGAGTCACATAACATCACAAAGATTTAGGGTTATCCTTAACTTCCTCAGCCAGTTTTTCCTCAAACCTTCTCTTCAACTCCTTTATTTGGTTTGTTGTTTGTTTCCAAAAGGATTTGAAGACTAGATAATTTTCTGTGGTCTTATTTTTTTTTATAGCAATTCCATGCTCTGTGTTTTCTATTGATTAGCTTGCTTACTTATGGTTAATAATGGTAAACTTTTTGCCTGTTTTACCTGAAAAATTCTGGTGCATGACTTTTCAACATTTAGAATTTCCGTTTTTACATTTGACCAACTCTCCTCAATATCATCGGTAATAAGCGTTTTCCAGTTGACTTTGGCAAGTTTATCAGAGACTATTTTGTAGTTTACATATTTTTGTTGCTTAGAGGAAGGTTGTTTGGTAGGCAGACATAGCTCTGAAATAATTACTACATGGTTGCTATTACCAACAGGTGTTGTTGTTACATTCTTAATAAGAAGGTCAGGGTTACTGAGTATAACCAGATCAAGAATGTTTGAGACTTGACCTTCCCTGTAACAAGTTGGTTGTGAGATTGTTTGACAGAGGGAATTATAAGAGAGGGTAGATGAAACGGGAGAATCTCTATTACAAAAGCCAGATCCACCAATCCATTGGATTTCAGGAAGGTCAAAGTCCCCCATAAGGATAATATTATAGCTGGCAAATTTGGACGTCACATGAGACAACATAGCAGCCAAATTAGATTCAGAGTCCAAAACACACAGAGCACTGGGGCTTCTATAAACAAAACCCACTGCAATTGAAATTGTTTGATTGTGTAATTTAATCCACACAGACTCAATGCCATCAGTATTCAGAGAGTTGAATTGGAATGCATCCAGATATTAATGATCTTCTGGGAAGGTATTTTGAAACACCTACCTCCACTCCTCCTTCTTCTAAAGGGCACTGACCTATAACAATCTTTGTGTTATAGAAGTGAAACATTGCAAAGTAGATCTTCTGTTCAAAGGGGGCACATAAAAAGTCTTTTGAGCCTCATAGCTGTGCCAAATCCACTTTATGAGGTTTAAAAGATCTGTGAGTTATAAAACACCTGTTCCTTAAATTTAGGAAAAACACTTGATATGGTTTAAAATTCTAGCAAAATAACAGGAATTATATTTTCAAAACTAAAGCCAAAAATAAATTACAATGTTTAAACCAAGGTAAAACACTTTTAGTCAGAATTTAGATATGTATAGACCTATCAAATATGCAATCTTTTAAACCCTAGAAACAAGAAAAGGGTGCACATATTAGCTTGGCAGTTTTTCCCAGGGTATATTTTAGGCCCTGGTTTCATTCACCCAACTCACCTACCGACTTTTCAAGATGAACACAAGTCCCTAATGTAGAGTTATTCCTTTATTTCCTAAATTTAAGAGATAAATAGTACTTTAGTGGATAACCACTTCAAAAGGAACCTTGTTACTAAAATAAAAGTACTACCATTTGATTCCCTTTTATGTGCTCCTTCTAGATATCATGGTTGACTTTCTCACAGTTCATTCCTCCCCCCTAGATGGCCCCAGGTGTAGTCATGCACTATTGCTTCTTTGTTAAAATGAGTTTT
Source organism: Artemia sinica (assembly GCA_027921565.1). Lineage (NCBI taxonomy): Eukaryota > Metazoa > Arthropoda > Branchiopoda > Anostraca > Artemiidae > Artemia > Artemia sinica. The sequence continues at coordinate 76,536,814 of CM051260.1, read as the reverse complement.
ATGCTTTCTTGACTCATGAACACCTCTCTGCATAAGGATTTAAATGGAATTATGGGTGAAAATACTATATGAAATTAATTTATGAAATGGATAACAATGGAAGGGAACATGATAATCTGATTAACAGAAATGCTGCATTTACACAAAGTAATAATTTCTTTTTATTCATGTTTTCTTTTACCCTTGTATATATCCTAGAGCTGTGTCTAAGACCATCTAACCATTATATATATTATAATATTAATACTAATCATTGTATAAATTATAATATTTATATTAACCATTATATATATATATATGTAATAATATATTAATATTAACCATTATATAATACTATTATAATATTAATATTAACCATTATATATATTATAGTATTAATATTAACCATTATACATATTATAATATTAGTATTAACCATTATGTATATTATAATATTAACCATTATATGCATTATAATATTAATATTAACCATTATATATATTAATTGCTTCCTTTGCAAATTTTATCTTGATCCCTTAAAGTTACATCTTGTTTGTTTTTATTTGCAAGTAGAAAACAGTTACTAAAAATTATAAAAACTACTTTATAAAATCATAAATACTTACTTATATCAATAATAAAAGTGCATTGCTTTGCTTAACCCCCCCCCCCCTGACAGAGAGGTCACTAGGCAAGATATTTTTTTTTTTTGGGGGGGGATGAATTTTACCAACTGGCTGGTCATTTTTGATTTGGATGATATTACTACTATGATTACTTCATAAATTCCTATTATGTTACCATAATGTTAGGCAATACCTGATCTTTTCTTAAATTAATTAAAGAAACTCTCCACAAAATAAGTTTTTCAATGAAAAGTAAAGAACTCTATTAAACAAAAAAATGAGCAAAAATCAAATCAAATAATCTACCAAGCGTGAAACTACTGCAAATCAGTATTGATAAATAAATGAAACTCAAAACAAACAAAAATTACAATAAATAACCAAGTCAAACTCAAAACAAGCAGAAATTAACATAAGTTGGGCTCAAAACCCCTATGCCTTCCCAAGGCCAGAACATAATTTGTACTTTACTCAAAAAAATATAAATGTTTTTACTTTTATAACTTTAATAAATCAAATAATATTAACATTTTGATTACTAAATATCAGTATATGTTTATGAAACTGACAATGCACATTCATTTGTATTTTTTTCAGTAAAGTGCAAATTATGTTCTGGCCTTGGGAAGGCATAGGGGTTTTGAGCCCAACTTATGTTAATTTCTGCTCGTTTTGAGTTTGACTTGATTATTTATTGTAATTTCTGTTCGTTTTGGGTTTCATTTATTTATTGATGCTGATTTGTGGTAGTTGCACGCTTGGTAGATTATTTGATTTTATTTTTGCTCATTTCTGTTTAATGGAGTTCTTTACTTTTCTTTAAAAAACTTATTTTGTGGAAAAAGTTTTTTTTTAATTAATTTCTGTTTGTTTTATATTTACATAGTCTTTTCAGGGAAAAAGAAAATAATACTTTAAATTTTTTCATTTTTTTAAGACTTTATAGTTTGGCCTGCTATTTGTATGCTGGAGAAAAATTTTCAGCAATTTTTAACAACATACATCCTTTTAAAAATCTGGACACAAATAGTAGTGTTTAATTTCGTTTCATACCTCCTCTAGTTGACCTGAAATGGAAAACTTGATACCATTCGCAAAAAAATCTGCATACTTTCTTTGATAGCTTGGATACACTTAAGGTATTTCGACTTGGTTAAATTTTAAGAGCAGAAGTAGCCCCGAAAGTTTGAACATAATACCCTCAGTCATTCTTGGGATACTGCTGAGATGCCTTATTTTGAATTAGCATACACACAGTGCATTTTGATTTAATCTTAAGGCAATATTTAGTTTTTAAACATAAAGGCACATAGGAGGGTGGGTGTGGGAGGGGGATTAGCTGCCCTCCAATCACTTCTGACTATTAAAAAGGGCATCAGCCCTTTTTATTTTCAATCAAATGAGTCCTTTTCGAAGTTCCTATGACAACTCCTTAAATACAAAGTGCCCTGGTCTAAACAACAACAATAACAAAAACTCATACATTATACCCACATTGATCTTTACTATAAAAATTTCAAGCCTTCCAATCACTTTTGACTATTAAAAAAGACACTAAGCCTTTCGATTTCCAATCGAATGAGCGCTTTTTGAGTTTCTACAACAACGCTTTCTATAAACACCTTATATGCCCCCAGGGCATAAATTACAACCCTTACCCTAAGGGCTTTGAGGGTGGTAGTCATCCTCTATGATATAATTTCCAGAGCTTTCAACTACATTAAACAAAATGGTGGGCATGAGAGGGGGATTAGTTGCTCTCCAATCACTTTCAAATATTTAAAAAGGCACTAGCCCTTTCAATTTCGAATCAAATGAGCCCTTTTGAAGTTTCTACGACAATGCTTTCAATAATAACCTTATATGCCCCCAGGGCATAACTTACAACCCTTGCCCTGAGGGCTGGGGGGGGGGGTTGTCATCCTCAAAGACCTAATTTCAAGAAATTTCTACTATTTTGAACAAAATGGGTATCTGAAAAAATTGATTGTATGTGTTTTGGGGGATGGTTGGCGTGAGAGGGTGGTTAGTTACCCTCCAATCAATTTCGACTATTAAAAAGGGCACTAGCCTTCTCAATTTCCAATTGAATGAGCCCCTTTTGAAGTTTTTACAACAACTCTATCTATGAAAACTTTATATGCCCCCAGGGCATAACATACCACATTTGCCCTGGGGGCTCTGGAAGGTTTGTCATCCTTAAATACATAATTTCCAACTTTTGTTCAAGTACGTTGAACAAAAAGCCTATCTCTAAACTTTGATTGAATGTGTTTGGGGAAATGGTGGGTGTGAGAGGGGGGTCAATTACTCTCCACCCACTAATGACTATTAGAAAGGGCAATTTCAATTTCCAATCAAATGAGCCCTTTTTGAAATTTCAACAACAACTTTCTATATAAACCTTATATACCCCCAGGGCATAACTTACATCCATTGCACTGAAATCTTTGAGGGGTTTATTATCATAAAAGACCTAATTTCCAGAACTTTCGACTACATTGAACAAAATGGATATCTAAAAATTTTGATTGGATGTGTTTGGGGAAATGGTGGGCGTGAGGGGGGGGGTTAGTTGCCTTTCAATCACTTTCAACTATTAAAAGGGCACTAGACCTTTCAATTTCCAATTGAATGAGCCCTTTTTGAAGTTTTTACAACATTGCTTTCTATAAAAATCTTACATGTCCCCAGGGCATAACTTAAAACCCTTGCCCTGAGGGCTGTGGGTGGGGGGAGGGGTTGTCATCCTTAAAGACCTAATTTTCAAAACTTTCAACTACGTTGAATAAAATGGCTATCTAAAAATTTTGATTGGATGTGTTTGGGGAAAAGGTGGGCATGAGAGGCAACTATTAAAAAGGGCACTAGCCATTTCAATTTCCAATCGAATGAGCCTTTTTGAAGTTTATACAACAATGCTTTCTATGAAAACCTTATTTGCCCCCAGGGCATAACTTATAACCCTTGCCCTGAGGGCTGTGGTTGGGCTGTCATCCTCAAAGACCTAGTTTCCAGAACTTTCAACTATGTAGAACAAAATGGCTATCTCAAAATTTTGATTGGATGTGTTTGGGGAAAAGGTGGGCGTGAGAGGGGGGTTAGTTGTCCTCAAATCACTTTCGACTATTAAAAAGGGCACTAGCCATTTCAATTTCCAATCGAATGAGCCCTTTTTGAAGTTTCTATGGCAATGCGTTCTATAAAAACCTTATATGCCCCCAGGGCATAACTTACAACCCTTGCCCTGAGGGCTGTGGGGAGGGGGGTTTTCATCCTCGAAGACCTAATTTCCTGAACTTTCAACTACGTTGAATAAAATGGCTATCTTAAAATTTTGATTGGATGTGTTTGGGGAAAAGGTGGGCGTGAGAGGGGTGTTAGTTGCCCTCCAATCACTTTTGACTATTAAAAAGGGCACTAGCCCTTTGAATTTCCAATCGAATGAGCCTTTTTTGAAATTTCTACAATAACGCTTTTTATAAAAATCTTATATGCCCCCAGGGCATAACTTACAACCCTTGCTCTGAGGGCTGTGGGGGAGTGTCCTCCTCAAAAACATAATTTCTATCTGGAAATCAACTATGCTGAACACAATGGCTATCTCTAATATTTTGATTGGATGTGTTTCGGGAAATGGTGGGCGTGGAAGGGGTGTTAGTTGCCTTCCAATCACTTTCGACTATTAAAAAGGGAACAAGCCACTCCAATTTCCAATTGAATGAGCCTTTTTCTAAGTTTCTACAACAACTTCTTCAATACAAAGTGCCCTGGTCTAAAGGAAAAAAAATAATAAATAGTACATTGTGCCAACATCGTTCTTATTTGCCCCCAGGGCATAAAAAAAACCCTTGCCCTGAGGTTTGTGGGGGAGTGTCCTCCTCAAAAACATATTTTCTATCTGGAAATCAACTATGCTGAACAAAATGGCTGTCTCAAAATTTCGATTGGATGTGTTTGGGGTAATGGTGGGCTTGGAAGGGGTGTTAGTTGCCTTCCATTCACTTTCGACTATTAAAAAGGGCACAAGCCACTCCAATTTCCAATCGAATGAGCCCTTTTCGAAGTTTCTACGACAACTCCTTCGATACAAAGTGCCCTGGTATGAAAAAAAAATTAATACATTGTGCCAACATCGTTCTTTGCTTAGGCAGCGCGATTGCGCTGCTTATGATTTAGGATATAGATTTACAAGTCTATAAGACATTGTAAATCAGGATCAAGCAAAGGTATGAGGCTTAAAAAACTTGTCTTGTGTTTCATTTGAGTAGTAGGCTGTGCCAAAGATCAGTGCTCTTTGAAGAGGGGAGGTGTTGCGGTAGGTACTTCAAAATTCTTTCCTTGGGATCAATGAGGCTCTGGAGCATTTCCTATAAGTTTCTCTCACAACTCAAATATTTTCCAAGATTGACAAAAGCCTGAAAGACCCATAAAGAATAGGTAATTTTGCTGTTTTACTCTGTTCAGTAAATGTTAAGGTCAGGAGCATGATTCTTTAAAGGAATTCTGAAACTACTAAACTAACAACTCATTGCAGCACCAAGCTGCCATAGGCTAACACAGCTGCGCAAGCTCCTCCTCCATCCCAATATACTCAGAGCTTCCCTCTTTATACCCTCCAAAGAAGTCCCAATTTTATTCAAACTGTTTCTTATGACATTTTCCCACCCTATTTAGGGACAAACTACTTTTGATTTGGTCAAAGATAACGACAATTCTGAAAATTACTTTTGACTAAAACACTCCCAAAAGCTTCATTGCTTCATTTTGTCCCCACTCCTTCTTTGAAAAATAAATATACAACTAACTATTTATATTACCACTACAATAGCAAATAGTTTTTAATACCTAACTCACATGCATTTTAACCATCTATTGGACATTCCAAGTGTTCATTATTTAACAATTATAGTAAGCAGCATATTTACACAGCAGATTGGGGAGATAGGCAGGGGCAAATCTCTAGCATTTTTATTAGGGGGCAAGAGGGTTTTCATATCCAGATAGTGAAGGGGCATGGGCTGTATAATATTTATTTTCCCAAATGTATGGGGAACAGCCCCCCTCCCCCAAAAGACGCCCCTGGGGATAGGGTAAAGTGAATCAATCAGTGGTTTTCATAATATCTCAGAGCTTCCTCCAAATGTGACTCTGGACTTGACCTTTACTCTTATCTTCTAGAAAAAGGGAATAACAGCTAAATTATACATCTCTTATTTATGAGAACAACTTAATGTCATCCTTAATTTGCAGAATGTGTCCTAGCCATCTCAACCTTTCTCTCATTATAGCCCTAGAAAGCAGGATTGACCCACATTTTCCATACAGCTTACTGTTTGAGATACAGTCAGTCAGTTGGGTACCTAAAACAATCTGCAGGCAATTTCTCTTGAAAACATCTTGAAATCCTCTTCTGTCTTTCGGAACCCCCAAAATTTCTCATCAAATTTGGTTTACATTGCCAATTTGAAAAAACAACCAGCAAAATCATTAAACGTTTGTACACGGCATAGGGCTAATTAGCCTTAGGTTGGACTCAATTTCCATAATAGCAATTGATATATTGGGAAAGAACATAGAATGGTAAGTCAAATGTGTGTTAATGTTTCGACTAGCAATCTAATCAAACACTAGTCAAGTTTACCAACTTTTCTTTCAAAGCTACCTTCAGTTTAAGGTATTTGACCTGTTACAGGCACTTAAAAGCATTGTTTTGATTTTACATAAAGTTAGTGTTTGTTTTTGCAAAATTTCAAGAAAAATTCACCATTATAGAGTATGTACTTAACATTTTCAAGTTTACAGTTCTAACATAAACAATATTGCCATTTAATTCCTAATTCCTTAAAGATGTCCTTGTTGAACCACTTACTAGCCATAACTCCCCCCTCCCCAATAGGAGAAAAACGTATAATCTAACAACATTTTTGATAATTGATGACCAAAAACGGACATGCTGGTGGAATGGTAGCTGGCTTGGAATTGGGTACATTTCCCTATTCCAGGTTACATTGGTTTTTGACTCACTTCTTTAGAAATTTTACATTTTCCTTCTTTTGTCTCCGTACACCATTTGTTTTAAAACAACAGAAATAGTTCCCTTATCTTGCTTAAAAGAGAAACCCCGGTAGAACATCACCTAGGTCTCAAATACAGAGCCATTATATCTGTCAATTAGTTCACTGAAAATAAAAATCATGCAAAATAGTATAAATAAATTACCTCCCATCCCCTACTTTGAGTCAGAACTGATGTGGTTGAGGAGATGAAAGAATTTAAGTACCTAGGGAGCCTTATTGAATCTGATGAGAGCCTCAAACGTGAAATTACCACACATTTTACATACATAGGGCTCTTTATTACATATTACATACATAGGGCACTTTTAGTGCCCAATAGATAGTTGTACTCAGAAAAAAAAACATATGCAAAAGGCTAATATGATGAATTGTATAAAAAAAGAAGAAAAAAAAACACACATATTAAAGAAAATACAGCTCTTTTAATATTTTCATAATTATATTACAAAAATGGAGCACAAAATGGATGTTTCATTTAAAGAGTAAAAATTATTGATAACTTTAACCTTTGGCTTAAGGTTCTCTTGAGAATATTGAGAGCAGCCGAAAAAGATTGCTACTCTTTAAATTGCTTTTGATTTTGATTGCTATGATGCATTAAACAGGCTACTGGTCAACAGAAATTTAATTATACTGATGTGGTCTCCACAACACTCTTGCATCAGAGGTAACGAATATTCCCATCTCTTAAAGCTATTGGATCACCAATGCTCACCCTGGTCCCTTCTTGAGCAGTAATGCAGATAAGCCAATATATTCTGTTGCTTGTGTACAGTGGGCAATAGAGCTTTTGTTAAACATTTTTAGCAGTTAAATTGGCTGCCAAGATCTGGTCTGAAACCTGAAGTCTCAAAGTTCAAAGAACTGGAGCTCAGTGGCATAGAAATGTCTCATTTGGGAGTATCAGAGCTAATATGGGAGTTAAAATTAAAATTTTTAGATCACTAAGCAGAAAACTCAGGACATATTGACTAATGAAAGAGAATGTACTCTTCCAAACTTGAACAGACCTAAAGAAGTTGTCTATGATGGTGTCAATGTTAATATTGTACACATGTATAAGTTATTTGAAACAAAAGGTACTAAAGCCATTATGGGGACATCCTGATAGTGGCTATGCCCACCTACTGAGTAATTTGAATCTTAGAATGCCTGCAATGATTACTTTTTTTTTGTATTTTATGTGCGTTCTTAGATTTAATGATTTATACATTGCTGTTTAGAGATAATAGTTGAGAATTGTACCCCCCCCCCCTCTCCAACAAGAGGCCAAAGAGACATGCAAGTGATGAGTTTCTTTTTTGACTTCAAAGTGTTTTTAAGTACAAAAGCTTTAAAATTCATCTTACCTTGAAAGGCCCTTGTTGAGTCTTCGTCCCTATTCTAAGTTTGCTGGTCAATCAAAAGAATACTCAATGTTGAGTCTTCGTCCCTTGTTGAGTCTTCGTCCCATTCAAGTGCTGGTCATCAAAAGAAGTCAAGTTGAGTCTGTCCTGTGAGTCTTCGTCCCTATCTAAGTTGCTGGTCAATCAAAGAATACTCAATGTTGAGTCTTCGTCCCTTGTTGAGTCTTCGTCCCTATTCTAAGTTTGCTGGTCAATCAAAAGAATAGTCAATGTTGAGTCTTCGTCCCTTGTTGAGTCTTCGTCCCTATTCTAAGTTTGCTGGTCAACCAATCAATAAATACAAAGAATTTAGTAATTTATGAGTCCCGGCTGATTGTTGAGATAGATAAATTCTGAAGGGGAGTCTTAGTTCCCTAGAGATGTTCTTTTCAGTGGGGGAGGGGGGCTCTGGTCCTTCAACCCTCACAAAATGTGCTCCAATGAAACTGCATCAGCTCTTAAAACTTTCAATAACAAGGAAGCGCTATGATTTGGAAAGTTGTGTGTGCAGTTGTAATTAAGACAAGATAAATTGAACATCTCATCCTTTGAAGGTCCTTTATTTAAAACCCAGACATCTAAAAAAATGTACTCGCCAAGAAAACAAGTAAAATGAATAGGAAGTAGTGCGATACAAAACAACACAAATAAGCAGATACAAAAATAATAACTCGAACCAAAGGTAATTATACACATATGTAGCCTACACAATGGGAAGGGACAGAGTCCTCTCTCCTTAAAAAAATAGTCCAAGCATCCCTCTCAGAAGAAATGTAACCTGAAAACACTTTCCTGTATTGACCCCTATCCCCACCAAAAAACTGGGGGCTAATATACCAAGTGGCTGATGTGTTGTTAGAACCCAGAATGGTCCTTTTTCCTACTTGATTGATCTTAAGGTTTTTATTTCATTCTGAAAGCTTTAATAGATAAATTTTCTTTTCTAGGGAAATCTTAGTAACCTATATTGATCCTAAAGTAGATCTTCAAAGGCTAAAAGATGAACTACGTGATATTTGTCATTTTAGCCAAGATCAGCTGTTTACCATGAAATGGATTGATGAAGAAGGTAAAGTAGAATATATTAATATTCTTTATATATTAAATCACTATATTCTAAATATTAACACTTCATATGTATATATTAATACTTATACACATATTATTCTATAAGTATTATATATATTATTATGCAATTAGTACTAATATATATGTTAATACTTAAATATATTAAAACTAATTTATGCTATTTCTTTATTTTTATTTGTATCTGTACATTGTTTTTTGTAACAAAATTCGTGGTGTCAGTTGCATTAACATATTCAATATGTGGCTTTTTACCTAATTTTTTTGTATCTGCTAAAGGTTTGTTTGAAGAAATCTGATAGATGGCTGTGAGTGGATAGCCTCTGAGCAAGATTGCTCCAAATGGATTTACAAGGCCGAACACAGCAGTTTCTTAATTATCTAATCCTGGCATGAAATTGGGAAGGGGGGAGGAGGCATTTGGCCGCCATACCATTTTGGTGGGAGTTTGATACCATTTTTGGGTTAACTTAATTTGGTCTGTTTATCTGTTTATTCTGTTTATTCAAATCTACCCTTGTATTTTTAACTAAAAAGCTGAGAAACCTTCAAAAGGAAAAGCAGGGAAATTGGAAGTCATTTATGAAAATTGATTTAAAAAACTTCTTTCCCCTCAAAAAGTGGCTAAAAAAATTTGCAACATTGAAACCAAAATGAGCTGAAATCAGACTAATGAAACTAGATTGGTTGTTTAAATATGGTAATATATAAAAGAAAGAAGAAGTTCAAACGATTGCATATTTTTCAATGTCGTGATACTACTACTGACAACTCACCGCAGCACCAAGTCTTTGGCAATCTGTCATCCTTCATCGGCAGAACGTGCCCTAACCACATCAACCTTTCTCTCATTCTAGCCCTGGAAAGCGGGATTGCACCACACCTTTCGTAAAGCCTACTGTTTGAAATTCGGTTTGTCAGCCGAGGACCGAAAACAATTCGTAGGCAATTTCTCTAAAAGAAAAAAAAAACTGTTTGCGCTATATTTTTTGCAGCAAAGCATAAATGACATTTTAGCCATGTGAAGGTTTATGGGGGTGGTAGCGCTACTCTTATGCTTGGTAATTATTATCGTTTTAAGTTATGTCTTGATTATTCATTTTAATTTCTGTTCGTTTTGGGCTTCATCTATTCATCCATAGTAATATTTCTAATGCTTAAATTAGGCTTGATTATTAAATGGATCATTTTAGTTTTGAATATCCCTCTTTAATTTCTTTTGAAAAAAGATGTTTCTAAAAATAATTTTTTAATTAGTGAAAGAAAAATGGATCTTTTTACTCGACCATTGATCTGATGCCAGAATAACTTTGCAAAGTAAAACGGTAACTTTGCAAAACAATAACTTTGAGTAACTTTGAATAAGTGCAAAAGAAATAATGTTATTTCTTTGCAAATGATAAATATAAGTGCATAGGCACCTACTCAATTCCCTCATTAATGCTCAGTAGCTGGGTGAACTAGTTTCACATATATTCAGGCATGATTATCTTCATAGTCGCAGATGTTTTAAATTTGACATATGCCAGGACAAATTTTTTACATTTTTGGTATGAGAAGTAGGCCTTCAAAGATATCTCCTTATGCCGTATCTCTAGCTCACCTGTTTTTCTTTTTTTTGGAGTATTTTGGAACTATTAAAATTATCTGTTTCTGGAACTTCTCAGATAATTCAATGTTTTTTTTTGTTCAAAAGAATTTTTTTTCATCAATAAAATTATTGTTTCCTGCATTTGGAACTGAATACTAAATTATTCTGTGCGGTAACCTTCCAAATTTTTTTTTGTCAAAAATTCGAAAGGGATTTTTTTTTTCAAGACTAATTTCAAAGCTAAATCTTAGTCTTATGATTTCAACATAATGAACTATTTTTAATCAATGTTAAGTTGAATTCTTACACAAAACTCACCAATGAAGTATATAGAAAATTGGCGTCCACTTTTTTAGTCACTCAATGTAAGGGTACTTTTAAATATATTTACTTTCGCATATTTAAAGAGCTACTGTCCTGGGGGACCCGATATCAGTCCTTTTAAAAGGCACTAGAATTTATTAGGGAATGAACCCCATCCCAGTTTTCCACGATAGCCTCCTCCATCTGAATGGGTAGGGGAAAACATAAGGAAATAAATAATACATGGAAGACACTTTGCTCTTCGATGCAAGCACGTTGACTCGAATTAGAATTTCGAATTAGGTTTGGTTTATATTCTAAAAACCCCTTTTGTTTAATGTGATGCTTGATATAAACACAAAGACTTGTCAACTGCGCTGGTTCAGGTCTTCAAACAACATCTGTGTCATTGATTGGCCAGTTGGAATTTTTTTTTCTTTTTTTTTACCCTTTGTAATAAATTCTATACTTTTAGGTGATCCTTGCACAATATCGAGTCAAGAAGAGCTCGCTGAGGCTATTAGGTTGTATGAGCTCAATAAGGACTCTGAAATCACTATACATGGTTTGTTCACAAAGTTTTTTTTTCTGTCCTTTTTGATATATTTAATCTCAAACAACACAAAGATTTACAGACAGCAATGGTGTATTATGCCATTAAATTTTAAACAAATTATTCAATTATATTTTTTTTATTATATACAAATTACAAATTACATAATATATACAAATTACAAATTATATTTTTAAGATAAGGATATTGCCGACCCCTGTTTCTTCTGTCCATGTTCGCTCCAAGACCTTTCATCTTCCTCTACTTACATCAAAATTATCTTAATTTTTACTCAGGTACATTTCGCAAATAAATTTATTATAAGTTTAATCCGACTGAAATAATTCCCAAGTTAAAGATTTGTTAGTGAAAACATATGTTTTAATGATTATCTTTTGTCAGGATGTAGGGACTTACGCGGATTCGATGCCTTTTAAATTTTGCGTACCTCAACGTTGGCTGGTCGCCTCAAAGACAAACGGTCTTTTCGCGAATTTTCCCAGGGGACTAACTAACATTGAAAGCCACTGAAGATTTATGGTTCGCCTGTGGAGTTTGATTGAAAAGGCATTAAAATCCTTGTGTTGACTAGGTTTTCAATCAAAGTGGGTAGCGACACAGGGAACTCCCAAAGCTGTCAAATTGACCAAATGGTTTTCCTTTGACCTGATTTCAAGTGTTTTTCCTAGCAATCCTACTAGAACAATTTTAGGGACTGCTCTTTCCTGAAATTTAAAAAGAAAATTCTGCTCCGTTTAATTGAAAAATGAAAATTTACACTTTCTGAAGATACAAGTTTCATTGAATCCTAATATCTTTATCTCTGGCACAAGGCGGGAGAAGTTAAAGGGTTTTTCTAAGGTCTGCGAAAATTAGATGGCAGCTTTCGTTTTCTCTCGTTTATTCGGATCTCTTATCCAAACTCTACAAGATATGGCAAGACCGCCCAATCAAGTCTAATTAGTTTGGCCACACAAACCAAACAAGTATATAGTGGATGAGATTGGCTGATTCTTTATGGTATTATCATTTGATATCTTTATGGGACATCATGAAGGGAATATGTAAGACATTATAAGGTAGCCAGCCCCCCTCCCTGTTTTTTTAGGTGCCCACTCTGCTCTAGAGGGTCATCCTTTAGGGTACCGATCCCTCTTTAGGTTTATGGATCTGGCTATTTTCTGGATTCAATTATTATCGTGTTGGGAGGGTTTGTGCTATTCTATCTCTACTCTTTCTTTTTTCTTTTGTGGCTTGATTCTTGATTTGTTTTATTTTTGTCTGAAATTTGTTTTATTTTTTTGTAACTTGTTTAACTAAATTTAACCTCCTCTCACTTATATGTTAAGCTGATACATCGAACTCTCTTCCCCCTTTGCTTGAGTTGTAATATTGTTGTAACTTTGCTGTATCAGTATTGATTTACTTAACTTGTAAAATGTTTAGTAAAAACCACAGTTTATAGAATTAGCAGTATGATCATTCTCTATCTCTCCCATTATAAAAACCCGGACAGGGGTGCGAGTGCTCCGGAGAACGTTTTTGCAGATAGAAACATAGGCGTTATCAGATCTTTTCGCGGGTAGACAAGTCAGATTTCTGTTGGACACGAAACAAGTGGAAACCCGCTATTACGAATAATGCACTTGGTAACCATTTCTCAGTGATTGACGATAACAAACTAATCCACTAAGGCAGAAACAAGTGGGAGGAGCTTTTTGTTCGCACCGAGACCGAAGACCAGAAATTATCTGCGATAAGCTTACTGTCTATAAACTGTGGTAAAAACAATTACCGGATTTTTAAAATTTGTAAAAAGAATTGCAAGAACACTCATTCATTTTTATAGATTGTAGTGCATATAGTCCTTTTGTTATTACGGAAAAATATTTAGAACAAGGTAAATACACTAGAAATGGTCTGACTAAAGCATTGATAGGTTTGACTGAAGAAGACAAACCGATAAAAAGTATAAAGAATAACTGATATTTAAACCTGTTGTATTTGACTGTTTCCTCCTTTTTTATGGCCATTTTGGTCATTTTCACTCTTGTAAATTTCACTGGAAATGTGATTTTTCTTTTGGAGTGAATCGAGAATTCAGCAGCTGGAAATTAATGAAGCTGATTTGTTTCGTTTTTCGGTAAATTTGAACTCAGATATATAATTAATAATCATAAGTAATGAATCAGTGTCAAAGATATAATAGAAAACTTCAAAGAAGAGGCTCAAACCTGTTCATAGAGAAAAGCAAAATAAAGAACAAATTATGAAAACGAAAAGGATGTAAGGACAAGGTAAAAGCGGGAAAATCTATTGAAGTTCATTTTTATATGGAACTAATTATATTGACTTGTAATGTCCAGTGGCCAAACGTTATTTCGCTATATTCTTTTATTAATACATGTTTCTGTAACAATCCCAAGGCACTTGTATAGGGGTGGGGGGCTTTCACCGCGTTCCCTAAAAATGTGGTTTTAATGACTTTCCTTCCCCGAAATATTTACCTGACTCGTAAGAACGTAACAAAAATGCGACCAAAAATTCTGGATACACCCTTGCTACAAAGTGTTGCCTTTTGAAGCTAATATTCTGTACCAAATTGGATTTGCAGCTGCACATGCACCGGAATTTTTACCGAGAGGGGGGGGGGGTAATAAATTGTCAATACGGATATATTATATGAAAATTGGGAAACTATGTTCAATATTTTGGGAATTTATCATTACATTCGATCTAGACTCGGACACGGCTCATCGGGCACGGTTCTGATTCTCTATTTCAAGATCAAGGAATTGTTTTGAAGAATTATACCACATAAATTTCGCACAGATGAATACTTTATATTTGTCCCTACAATTTTATTCCAATGTATTCATTAAAATGTTATTTGTTGATCAGACAGTTTCATTGAATCCATAAAAGGAACTTGACTTTGATGTTCAAGATTACACTACTTGTTCACATAAATTGTTTGTGGGTAGACAGCAAAAATGCTGAAATACGGGACATCAGCAAAATACTTAAGAACAAATAAAGAGAAATGAAAAACCTCGAAAATAAGAGAGAGAAGAAAACCCAGAAAGAAAAGTCGCATCTCATTCATTTCTAAAGGAGATAGCTTGTGGACAAAGGATCCAAAAGATCCAACGAGCCATATCAGCCTACCTCAACTTACTGTTGTGTATAATACACTTTTGGCAACGATTCAATAGAAAAATGTCAATGACAGGCAGTGGCGTAACTAGGTGTCGCCAAAAAGGAGATAATATCCAAACGAGCCATGTTTAAGCGCAAAAGATCTTATTCCTCAAGTTTCTAAGATCTTTTGTTGCGTCTCATAGTTTTATCTGGTTCTTTATTCATAGGAAGGAGGTAGTATTAAGAGGTGTCATTTCACAACAATGAAATGGTTCTTTATAATGTGTTTTCAAAACACATTTCTCTATTTTGATCAAGATTAGTTTGAAATTAAGTTGAGAAAAAAAAGCACAGCTAGAAGAAATTGAGGTCAAAGAAAAAAGATCTGACTTAAATTAATATAATCGTATATATTTGACCCAGCCTTATCAATGAACAAAATTATTTCTAATGACTTATGTACATTTCTCGATTCAACATCTTTTGAATGGTGGTCGGCGTTTAGTCCCCTGGCGAATACCCCCCCCCCCCCGCGGAAAATACCCCCCCATCGGAAAATACCCTGTATTTTTTCTATATGATTTGTTGGAGCAAAAAAAAAATAAATAACAAAGAAACAAATTCTTCATAGTAATGAATGGTAAGTAAATAACGATCCTTGTCAATAACATAAACCTAATAACAGTATTTAATACTTGGAAAAACGATCATTGAAAAAAAATACTTGGAAAAAAACACTTACAGTAAAACATTTTTTTTTGTTAACAAAAGTTCCAGATACCTTGCTATTCTTCTGTAATTTTTTAGTGGCTATATACCTAGAAAGAATTGTTTTCTGACTTCAAACTGTCCAAATATTTACACCCCGGAAAATACCCCCCCCCCCGTAGAAAAGAAGGCTTTCCATACTTGAGAATTTTATTTGAGTTTTATTTCTGTAGGGGGAAGGAGTTTTGTTAATTGTGTATTATGGGTTCAAATATTACGCTAAATTTCAAATTTTGTTCGAATCAGAAATCCCTGAATCACAAAGCCTGTTTAATTAAACTAGATAGCTCTTTTGAAAGTACTAAAAAAAAATTAGCGTAAAGAGCGAGGTATTGACTAGGGGACGAACCCCCTCATATACTTAATAATTTCTGTTCGTTTAAGTTTTAATGTTAAGCCTTACTTCCAGTTGAAAAAACTTGTTTTTTTATTTAATTTCTGATCGTTTTTTAAATAATGCTGGGAAATCCGGCGCCCTTCATAGAAATGTCCCTTCCCCAAGGAAAGATCCTCCCACGTAACCCCCTCCTCCGAACCCCCTCACCCCCCCCCCCGGGTAAAGTAGTATCCAAATAATTTACCCCCCCCCCCTTATATGCAAATACATAGCCCAAATTATATATTTCCCATATATTCTGTCACTTTTCTTTGTCTTGTCTCGCGCTAAGCTGAAAAAAACTAACGAAGAAACCGGTTTTGTTCTTGAGTTTTACACAGCGTAAACTTGAGTGAGTTGCTTATAACACACAAGTACCAAAACTCCTTCCCCCTACGGAAATTAAAAAAATAAAACTGAAATAAAATTCTCAAATTTGGAAAGCCTTCTTTTCCATGGGGGGGGGGTATTTTCCCCGGGGGTAAAGTGTTTGGACAGTTTGAAGTCAGAAAATAATTCTTTCTAGGTATATGGCCACTAAAAAATTACAGAAGAATAGCGAGGTATCTGGAAATTTTGTTAACTAAAAAAAACAAACAAAAAACATCCTAGTTGAAGAGCGAGGTGTTTAGGAGGGGGGCAACCGCCCTCACATATGTAATAATTTCTTTTCGTTTTAAGTTTTAATGTTATTCCTTACTTTCAGTTGAAAAAAATTGTTTTATTTTCTTTATTTAATGAAGATTAGAGGCAAAAAATTTTCTAAAGGCAATAGATGTCAATTGTAGTAAAAGTATTTAAAAATGAAAAAAAGTAAGTAGTTACAAAAAATACAGAAAGCAATAGCCTACTTACAAAAACTAAGATACAAACTCCCAGCATTGTTCTGTTGAGCAATGCCAAAGCGTTGGACGGATCTTTTTTAACCATATCGACAGTTTTGAACTTGGTTATCAAACACCAAAATATTTAATGCCTTTAAACTCAGTGCTTATAAAAAGTAACGCATTATCAAAGTAGTTTGTTCAAAGTAAAACATCAAAATTAAGATTAAGAAAATCAAATAAAAATATTTATTTCAATATTTATAATTTAATTTTGAATGCCAAAAGCCAGTATATTTGACACCTTTAAACTTCATAACTGTAAAAAATAATTTTTTTTTTCAAAGTGACAACTAAATAAATACCATCACTCCTGGAAAAGAAATTGATTATAAAGCACAAAAAACGTATCCGTTCAGGGGGAAAATACAGAAATATAGCATTCCGTCCAGGGGAAAGATTTCTGATTATTGTGGCTTCATACATCAGCTCATGGGTACTCTTGCAATGCAATCAAAAGTTGACGGCATATTTTTACCGAAATCGTCCTTTATTTAGTTGTTTTCCTTGTGTTTTCTATAATTATGCAAACTTTCTTGTGTTGTAATAACTACACTAATTACTAATAAGCAAATACATATTTAATGTCACCATAAAAAGCTGATTCTTTGACTGAATGATATCAATAGTTAGGCTCTTATACTTTCGTTATTGACAAGGATCGTTAGTTACTTACCATTCATTACTATGAATAATTTGTTGTTTTTTTTATTTGCTCCAACCAAATCATATAGAAAAATGTTCGTGGAAAACTTGTCAGGGGTCACTCAGTCACAAATTAGAACTTATATTTTTCCTTATTATGGGTCAAAATCTATTGGCAGGCAGCCAACAATGGGCAACAAACATTTTTTCCATGGTTTTTCCCTATTCTGCTTTTTTTCCTTTGGTTTCCTTATAATTACTATATAGTCTCAAATTTTCAGGTTGGGGCCATGACTACCCTGCCCCCCTGCCCCCCTTGCCGGTGCCCATGGCCTCGGTAAGCCAAAAATGAGTAGAAATAAATTCAAATAATTTTCCAAGCGTAAAACTACCACAAATCACCATAGATAAATGAATTGAACCCAAAACGAACAGAAATAACAATAAATAACCTATTCAAATTCAAAATAGCAACAATTAGCATAGTAGGGTTGACAACCCCCACATCCCCTCAAGACCAGAAAGTAATTTGCACTTTTACTGAAAACAAAATACATTTTAAATGTTTTCACTTTTTTGACTTCAACAAATAAAGAAGTATTGCACGTTTTTTTTTTTGTTTTTTTTAAGTAAAGTGCAAATTATTTTCTGGTCTGAAGAAGACATGGGTTTTGTCAGCCATACTCCTTTTACTTTTTGCTCGTGTTGAGTTTGACTAGGCTATCTATTATAGTTTCTGTTAGTTTTGGGTTTCATTTATTTGTTAATGGTGATTTGTGGTAGTTTTACACTTGGAAGATAAGAAAAACAAACTCGTAGAATTTGACAACGCTTTTGTCCGTAAAAACTTAAACAATTTAGAATGTGTTGGTTCCCAAAGCCAACTATCTTTTCAAAGGATAGCCAAACCACGATGTAACCTGGAGGATAGCTACTGAGATCGTGCATAACGTCTTATATTACTTTTGATTTTATTGTTATAACATCTTTGAAAGAGTCAAGATTTCCCACTTCATCAACGGACGAAAAGAAAAAAGACGAAAAACGGGCGAAAAAAAAACAAACAAAAAAACATCATCGTGTTTCAAAAAGAAGAAACGTTTGATTTATCCGTTTTTCTTTTGTTAAAAAAAAGTGCAGCTAGCCGCACCTTACCCCATTTGCGATTAATTCACAACAGTAGTACTGAAGCACAAAAAGCTCACTACCAATATTTCTAGGAAATTTTGATTTGATCATCTAGTGCAAATTTCGGCGAATATCGACTGGAAAAGAAAATATTTAAGAATCGGCCACGTGCTACAGTTGACTAGCACAAAATGCCCATCAGAAATATTTCGAGAAAAATTTTAATTTATTGTCTAGTGCAAATTTCTGTGAATATCGACTTGAAAAGAAAATATTTGAAACTTGACCACATGCTACATTTGATTGTAGTGCATACAGTTCATCACTGAGATTGTGAACAATTTTGATTTGGCCGTCTAGTGCAAATTCCCGTGAATATCGACTGGAAAAGTAAGTATTCGAAAATTGACCGCGGTTACAATATCTTAATCAATTAATTTCAATAAATTGGCATGAGTAATTGCCACAAAGAACTGGCAGTAGTCTTAGTTACGATTTGGTAATACTCAGTTAAGGTTTCGAAAATACTATTCATATTGTAAAATAAGTAATTTACAAAATTACAAGTAATTTTTTTTTACGAAAATAGTAATAATTGCAGGCTATTTTAAAGTCCCAGGTGTAACAATTTTAATCTGACACACTAGCAAAGCATGGCCGTATCCAGGGGGGGAGGCTACTCGGTTTGAACCCCCTGAAGTTTTGTCTGACGCGTACAAAAGTACATGTAAACAAATTTTTGCACGCAGAGACCTTGATAGTCACTAATCTATTGCAGTCAATAGGATTTGTTTTATCAACTCCTCCCCCCTCCCCCCAAGAAAATCCTGGTTACGGCCCTGTAGCCAAGTAACACCTTTCAGAAAAACAGCAGCCAGTAGCAATTCCGCTAGCAATTCTCGTCTTCTCGTGGTCTGGCAGCTTTCTGCTAGTTGCGAATACCAGATGGGAAGCTAAACCAGTTTTGCTAGCCAGCTTGCGAACAGTTCCTTTTGATCTTTATCCACTGGCCGAAGTTAGAGATAAGTATTTCCTCCATAGAAGAGAGGGGAGATGGGCCATAAAAGGGTTGAAATTGTTTCGCCCCCTCTACCTTGAAAATCCCCTAGTATGATTTATGTATCATAAAATTCAAGTCGCACCATATTTCAATGCGCTTTTACCAATCTTTTCTTGTTTAAATCCTCGAAGGAACAAATATTTTTGCAAATAGTTTTAAAGATCTTAATTTAATCTCCTATAAAATCCTAAAAATGTAAGATATGGGCTTTTTTGAGTCGATTATATCTTAAGAATAAATAAAAGAGATAGCCTAACGGAAAAAGTTATGCCAAACCAAGGATAGACACAGCCACTGAAAAAAAATGAACAGCGATTGAAAGAAACCCACTGATTTTTACCCTAATTTTCCCCTTAGGAAAGTTAAGTGGTGGTCTCGACCAAAATATTGGGAAACTATTCTTCTTTCTTTCACTGCCTGGGATTAGTATCGTTTTTTGTTCTTCACTACAGTTTTTTTTTCTTTTTTTCATGCTTTGCCAGTATGGTCTCAGAAACAATTTATTAGATAGCTGAACCAAGGATAAACAGAGAAATTACCTTTCTACAATTCTGTGGTAGAAAAGTGTGCTTTATTTTCATTGGTTTACATCTGTAATGAAATATCCTAAGGCAGTCACATTATTTCTTATTTTGTGAAAGAAAAAATAAGAAATTAGGTTGTGAAAGCCTTTTCACAACCTAATGAGTGTTGAAGTTTTAACCCAGTAATAGGAAGGAAAAGTTAACTCTCACCTAATTGGTTTGCCTTTGTGAAAGTATAAACCAGTAAAAGAACATAATTTTTTTAGTAGCAAGTTTTTTTTTCGCAAGTAGTCCCTCTGTTTCTCTATCGTTGAACCATAGCTCTAGAAATTGTGGGATTTCTTCTGTTGCTTAATTTACAAGTATTGGCCGCTCAATTTCTTCAAAGGTAATTACAGGAGGCAATGGATAACTTTGTAAAAGCTCTTCGTGTTTTGGTTGCCTTGCAATTTCCTTTCAGTTTGTTTCACCATAGAAGGCTAAAATAGAAAGTTGTTTTTTGCGTAATTTTCAAATTTGTGATTGAAATTTAACCTATTTTAAGCTTTTAGTCATTTGCGTATTTCGGATAAAGAGCATTAATGCTACATTCGTAGCTCCGATAGTAATTAACAGCTCTTTCTTTCGATCTTTTATTTTATCATTTATCATTATTTTATCATTACAGCTCCGATAGTAATTAACAGCTCTTTCTTTCGATCTTTTATTTTATCATTTATCATTATTTTATCATTACAGCTCCGATAGTAATTAACAGCTCTTTCTTTCGATCTTTTATTTTATCATTTATCATTATTTTATCATTACAACTCCGATATTAATTAACAGCTCTTTCTTTCGATCTTTTATTTTATCTTTACATTTTTTTTTCTATTCTAGTATTTCCTAATATTCCGCTTGCACCTGGCCAACTCTGTCAGGGAGAAGATAGTAAGTACTTTTGAATTTTCAATCTTGTTTTGTTGTTGCTTATTTTTTACCTATCTGTTTTTTTTGCTATTTTTAATTCGTTTCCACTAGAATTTTCATAATGTTTTTTGGTGGACGTTTCTGGTATCACTCGCGAGAATTTTTTTAATATAAAGCTTCATCTTGTGCATTACAATTCCCGAGACTCGATTTGAATCAAAACTTTTTATTTCTGGCTTTTAATTTTACTTTCAAAACATTTCCCATGACTTTTAAATTTTCAATCTTGTTTAATAGTTTTATGGGATAGCCCCCCCCCAAAAAAAAAGAAGAGAATGACTTGATATAGGTTTCTTTATAATTATTTTTGCTAATGATTGAAAAGTATGGTGCATTTGTAATCAATTAAGATCATACTGTTAGTGTGGTGGACCCTTTTATTGGTCGGTGCTTCACCTTGTCATGTCCTTGCCCAGGTTTCTTTCCGAAACAACTTTCTGCTAAAACTCTAAAAACATACTCTCGTATGTTTTTTTTTCATTGTGAAACTTTTTATAACTGGTTCTGATCCTGACTCCTAGTTTCCTATTGATCTAATCACAGTACATTGTCATAAATAAAATTGCAGCGGAAACCATAGAAAAGGGCGTAACTGGCCACTAAGTCATTTAACTAGATAGTAACTAAAAGTTAAAAGGCCTGACAAATAGTCAATCGGTTCTATGAGTCATTTCAAGGCAATGGGAGACCCCAAAAAAAAATTTTTCTGAGATTTATGACTGACCATGTCCACAGGACTTTGAGGCAATTGGGCAACTCAGCTTGTTTCTATTATATGAGCTTAGCGTACTGGGAAAGCCCACTGGAATTGCAATGGGGATGACAAAGGTTTTAGGGTTGGATCTTGACGGGCAATACGGGGGGCTAAACTCGATTGATCTCATAGGCGAACAAGCGACCTAAGCCTAATAGGGCCCGCCCGCCTGAGAAGGAGGCTACCGAATTTTAAGATTGACACATGACTGACAAGTCCCCTGTTTAAAGATTTATGTTTTGCTTTCGAAAAAAAAGCGAACTGACGGTCATTTCTCCATCAAATAGTTATTTAATGTAGCTGTTTAAACTTATTGCTATTTTTGAACATGTAATAACCCCTGATCTTGTTTTTCATCAGTAGTCAATTAGGAATAGTAATAACTTATCCCGCGTTCAATTGTGCTTATTAGAAAAAAAGAAAAAGTTTTGTAACTGAAAGTAAGGACCAGCATTCAAACTTGAAACGACCAGAAATTATTCCATAAATGAGGAGGGTTCCTCCTTCCTCAACTCTCGCTCTTTACCCTAAAGTCTCAAAGTTCTATAAATACGCTTCTCATTCAAATTCAACGGCCTTTGTGTGATCAGTCTTTCTTAAAGAACTGTGGTAAAAAGTCAGAGTTTTGCCTAGAGAGCGAGGGATGAGGAAGGGGCAGCTCCCCTTATTTACGGAATAATTTCTGTTCGTTTTAAGTTTTAATGCTGCACCTTACTTTCAGTTGAAAAAAGTTTCTTTTTTTTAAATTTTGACCGTTTTTCAAATCATACTAATAAATCTCCTTCCCTCCTTACCCGTGTAGAATTCCCCCTGGAAAATTCTTCCCCGCAGATAATTCACCCC
Source organism: Artemia sinica (assembly GCA_027921565.1). Classification (NCBI taxonomy): domain Eukaryota; kingdom Metazoa; phylum Arthropoda; class Branchiopoda; order Anostraca; family Artemiidae; genus Artemia; species Artemia sinica. The sequence continues at coordinate 76,514,119 of CM051260.1, read as the reverse complement.
CCCCCCTATTAAAATTCCCATATATTTCCCTGTAACATATACTATGTGTGAACAATGGGTAAATTGCATAACTTAAAGCCCTTTTCTCATGGACTATGGGGTGTTACTTCATCCCAAAGACACAATTATTGGACTTTCCAACTATGCTGAATCAAACGGCTATCTCAAAATTTGATTGGGTGTCTTTGGGGAAAGAGAAGGCGTGGGGATCTAGTTGCCCTCTCAGTCTTCTATGACCATTGGTTCGTTCCGATCATCCACAGAAAACAAAAAAACCCACATCCGCGATCTTTCTTCTGATTTTTTTTTTTTTTTTTTTTTTTTTACAAAATCCTACTTTTTGTAGATAGGAGCTTGAAATCTTTTCTTTATGGTTTGCTGATATGCTGAATCTGATGGTGTGATTTTCATTAAGACCCTTTGAAATTTTTGTCGCCGAGTTGCCCCTTACTTACAGTTTGTTACCAGGGACTGTTTGATTGCAAATTGATTTTTTTTTTTTGTATTTGGCGTTCAGTAAGGAATTACAAATATTAAATTTGTGTCCTATAGCGCTTATTGCAACCTGTTACAATTATTATTATTTTCTTAATGTAGCCTACTTCAACGCTCAATAATCTACAATTTTTTATTCGTTTTAAAGGTTCTATGGGGTCTGCAAGATTTTTTTCAAGAAACGAACTTTACTCTCTAAATCGCGCTCAATAGAGCATAATGATAGCGCTTAGTCAATAAGTCATTGCAATTAATTTAAATGAACGCCATGTTAATTAAAATTCTTCATCACTTGTACGTAACTATTATGGTTTTAAGTTATATATTGTACATTTAATCCGTTGGGACACTATTCCTTGTACCGTGTTGTCTAGAGAAAGTACCTTGCACCGTTGCTGTTGTGATCCAATTAGTCTGTACCGTCATTGTTTAGAGTCAACTAAAAGTATTCAACAACTAAGAGCATAATGATAGCTTAGTCAATAAGTCATTGCAATTAATTTAAATGAACGCCATGTTAATTAAAATAGTCAAACGAGCATCTGAATGCTTTATTCGATCCGACACAATTTTCATGGGGTTTCAGGCTAGTTTTCGTAATTTCATAAATTTATTTTCGCTATAAAATTTTACCATCAAGATCAATGAAAATAATACTAGCCATTCCTAAATTAGCTTCAAATAGCGACTCTTCATCACTTGTACGTAACTATTATGGTTTTAAGTTATATATTGTACATTTAATCCGTTGGGACACTATTCCTTGTACCGTGTTGTCTAGAGAAACTACCTTGTACCGTTGCTGTTGTGACCCAATTAGTCTGTACCGTCATTGTTTAGAGTCAACTAAAAGTATTTAATAATTAATATTTGTCTTCTTGCCAGCTCATACACTATCTGGTGAATATAACCAGTTCACTTCAACCACAGCATTTTTTTCAAGACGTTTTTTTACGAATTCTCCTCCTAAGAAAAATTGTGTTGCAAGTAGTCAGTTGACCAAAATCCGGAACTGTTTTTATTTGTTTACCAATTAATAATTCATTTCATTTCAAAAGTATGCTCTACATGTGTCTCTTTTTTTTGCAGGGAGCATTTATAGGAGAGGAGCAAGAAGATGGCGTAAGCTGTATAAGGTTAACGGACATTCATTCCAGCCTAAGCGGTTTAACAGGGTAAGGTTATTTTTGTATCATTTTTTGTTTGTTTAAGCTAGATCCCGACAGGAATCAAATCTAGTCGGATTTCACCTCGTTGTAAACTTATTACAGGGTTTGAATTGAGTTTCGTGAATTAAAATCATATAAAAAGTGTGGAGCAAAATTAAACCCCCTTTTTTCGCAATTTCTGTTAAAAGACGCTAAGCTACCAGTAAGCATAAAAATATCCGCAAAACACTGCAGAACCGTGTATTTTTAGAAATAAATTAAAATTCAATTTAGTTTATCCTCTAATTTTCTTTTTTGAACAGTTTAAATTCTTGCGAAAAAAAAGAAGAACATCTTCAGACATTTGAAACCACTTTAAAACAAAAAATCTAATAAAACCAGAAAGTCAAATTAGAAAACCTTTTTTGTCTATTCTGTGATAAAGGATCGGCTCTCCAGTTTTGAAGTAAATTAACTGCAGAAAGCAGTGACAAGTTGAACACGGTATTTACGGCTTTTTTTTACGTTCTTTCCAATATGATAATAGTTTTAATCACAAATGCACCCCACCCTCCTCCTGATTGTCCCGTGTACGGTCCCAGTTAATATATTTCCCGTTGTCTTGCATCTGTTGTTTTTTTTTGTGAGCGGATTCCTTGACCCATCAAAATCACTAGACCTAGCCTATATTTGATTGTAGAAGGATATTCCAGGTCTGGTGATGTCAAATATTATTTAAAGGAGGGGGTGCATTTGCGAGTAAAATGACGATTATTCCTGGATATATATTTCATATATATTATTTAATAATATATAATACATTTATATTTGATATATCTTTCTTTCATATATATATATTATATATATATATATATATATATAATATATATATATAGTATATAGATATATATATATATATATATATAGATATATATATATAGATATATATATTATATATATACATATATATACTATATATATATATAATATATATATAGATATATATATATATAATATATATATATATATATTATATATATATATATATATATACATATATATATATATATATATATATATATATATAGATATATATATATTATATATATATATATATATATATATATATATATATATATAATATATATATACATACTATATATATATATATATATATATATGTAAATACATGTTTTCCTCGTATATATATTTACCGGGTATATTGTATATTTACCGGGTTAATTGATCAATATGTGAATATTAGTAGCAGTTGAAGCATAAGCGATTCTAAGTTTTCTTTTCTTCAAGATGTCCAGGGACGATATGGTAATTTTTATCGGGTTTCTGCCTACTATTATTCAAACATGCATCAACTTCTCAGAGTGAGGCACCTGAAAACCATCTACAAAAAAAAAAAAATCAAAAGCAATAACTACGGGGTTTCCTACGTATATCTGTTTATTCAATTTGAAACTGATGATTTAAAACGTTAAATGTGGCACTTCAGCCTAAAACATGTATTCGATTTGCTACCATGATGTCGCTTGTCTTTCGACTTAGTTATTCACAAATTAAGCCCAGCTAAATATTTACTGTACGATTCAGCATTTTATACCATTTCAACACGGAAGTAAATAAATTGAAACTTTAACAAAAAATAGAAAGAGCTCAAATCAAGCTAGTCCTTGGTGCTCTAGTCTTTTTAGATCCCAGATGTCACTTGATTGGTGGACTGCTTTTGGTAGCTTCCAGATGTCACTTCATTGGTGGCCTGCTTTTCGTAGCTCCCAGATGTCACTTCATTGGTCGCCTGCTCTTCATGAGTCCTAGATGTCTCTTTATTGGTGGCCTGCTTTTCGTAGCTCCCAGATGTCACTTCATTGGTCGCCTGCTCTTCATGAGTCCCAGATGTCTCTTTATTGGTGGCCTGTTTTTCGTAGCTCCCAGATGTCACTTCATTGGTTGCCTGCTCTTCATGAGTCCTAGATGTCTTTTTATTGGTGACCTGTTCTTCGTAGATCCCAGATGTCACTTTATATAAAACTTCTTGTATTTTATATTTTGCCAAGGCCTTATCTCTGGAATTTAACTGTTTCAAATCTGCTGCCACAGATCGACAAAAAGCTTCGTCGGCATCCTCCTCTCTAATTAAAGGCAAAACCGTCTCTAGGTGTTCTTTCATTCTGCACCGACTCTATGGGAGAGCCATTGAAATGCTTGAACCGTTTTGACCGCGGCTCTTCTTCTTCTTCTTCCTTATGTTGATGTCTGGTGTCGTTAGACGCTTCTTCGGTTTGTACTAGCTCTAAATAAGAGCCAATCTCATGCATAAAACGTGTTGAGCTCGACTTTTCTTCATCATCTTCATGTTCAGATACTTCTTCTTTTACTGACATGCGGCCCTGAAAGAAGATAAATGGATTAAGATGGCTCCAAAACTAACCCAAGAATTATTTACTACAGTGTAAAACGTGGGAATTTTTGTTTTTGAAATCCTTTTCTCTGTCAAATTATGAAGTTTCAGAATGACCAAAAACTATCAGACACTATTCTTCTCTTCAAATTGTTTAAAATCTCAAAATTATTGTAGATGTAATCTTACAAAAGCTTGAGATATAATCTTCAAACACAATTCAGCTTGTAATCTCCTTTTCTGCGTTACGTTATGAAGTTTCCGAATGATCAAAAACTATCAGACACTATTCTTTTCCTCAAATTGTTTAAAATCTCAAAATTATTGGAGATGTAATCTTACAGAAGCTTGGAGATCTAATCTTCAAACAGAGTTCATCTTGTAATCTCCTTTTCTGCATTAAGTTACGAAGTTTCCGAATGATCAAAAACAATCAGACACTATTCTTCTCTTCAAATTGTTTAAAATCTCAAAATTATTGGAGATGTAAGAGTTCAGCTTGTAATCTCCTTTTCTGCGTTAAGTTATGAAGTTTTCGAATGATCAAAAACTATCAGACACTATTCTTCTCTTCAAATTGTTTAAAATCTCAAAATTATTTGAGATGTAATCTTACAGAAGCTTGGAGATCTAATCTTCAAACAGAATTCAGCTTGTAATCTCCTTTTCTGCGTTAAGTTATGAAGTTTCTGAATGATCACAAACTATCAGACACTATTCTTCTCTTCAAATTGTTTAAAATCTCGAAATTATTGGAGATGTAATCTTACAGAAGCTTGGAGATCTAATCTTCAAACAGAGTTCATCTTGTAATCTCCTTTTCTGCATTAAGTTATGAAGTTTCCGAATGATCAAAAACAATCAGACACTATTCTTCTCTTCAAATTGTTTAAAATCTCAAAATTATTGGAGATGTAAGAGTTCAGCTTGTAATCTCCTTTTCTGCGTTAAGTTATGAAGTTTTCGAATGATCAAAAACTATCAGACACTATTCTTCTCTTCAAATTGTTTAAAATCTCAAAATTATTTGAGATGTAATCTTACAAAAGCTTGGAGATCTAATCTTCAAACAAAATTCAGTTTGTAATCTCCTTTTCTGCGTTAAGTTATCAAGTTTCTGAATACCTAACATCTATAAGACACTATTTTTCTTTTTAAAACTGTGAATCTAATCATGGTCATTAGATAGGATTGTCGAGTGTTATCAAAGTTACTAACCATTCCTAGAGGAACAGTTAGTTATTTTTTAACCGTTTAAATCCTATTTCATGGCTATTGTACTAAGGATAAAAACCACTTGCTTTAGAAGAGAAAGATTGGGAGGAGAATCCTTCCTAAAACATTATTTATAGACCACTCAACAACTGCGCCGGATTTCCTTTTTACAACTCCCCTTCTCTTCTTTTCGGGTGCTGTGCAGGAGTTAAGCACCGCCCACAGAAGTCTTCACAAATTCTGAAGTCATTTCTTTCTTATCGTATTGCTGCACTTGAAGAATCTAATATATATTTGAGCTTAAATTCTTTTTTGAAGTACTTGACTTTCCCTGTGTAAAATATATTTTGATCTGACTGTATCTACTGTATGCCCCAAAGGGTATGGGTAACTTTTAAGAATGGTAATTGGCTCTAGTGCTGACCAAAAAAACATCAACGCTATCTTATCTTATGCGTTTCAAGGTATTTTTTCAGTGTAACAATAAGCAAAATTAATGCTACTTGCAAAATTACTGTAGAAATAAGTGTCTTATCTTAGTTTCAGAGAAAAACACTATTAAAAGCTTGAGAAAAACAAAATAAAAAATGACAAGAAACGCCAAATGTTAGATGGTGCTGATGAATGTTTGATCGGCGCTAGCGCCAATTTCTATTCTTATAAGTTGCCCATACTCTTTGGTAAGTCTCAAAATAAATATAAAATCGTGCTCTTTTGTCAGTTCATGAAGCAGTTTGGTTGAATCATACCATACCAACGCATATCAATTACGAGGTAAGTACTTTGAAGCGAAGTAAAAGAGGGTAGTCACCTCTTCTTGCCAAGTACATAAAAAACTGCGTAGTCTAAAATTTTGAAATAAAAAACGAAAGTTCTTAGTTTTTTTTGGAAGCTTTTACCCTTGAATGTTTTTAATACTTATCTTCTAGAAAGAATAAATACGTATCCCTTTAGATCCCCCCCCCCATTGCGCAGGTATGGTGATTTTAAGGTTCCATATCGCACACGCCCTTATGTAGACAAATTTGTTATTCCTTAGCAAAGAAACTAAACATTTAAGCTCAAAATAAGACCTACATAATTGTGTTAGAACTGAATATAAGAAAAGCACGTTTACACATTTTTTTCATGAGTGCTTTGAGAGTTGATATGAGTTGTTTTAGCCACTGCGCTAGACTATCTGCAATTTGGGTGGCCAACTAAGATTTTTGTGTTGACTTTATTTCTGCCTTTAGGGGAAGCGTTTAAGGCTATTTACTCTTCCTTTCACTAACTATTATCTTGTTTTTCAATCTAATTAAGAAAAAATGCACCAGTAAGAGAGCTCAGCAAACGGGATTCTCTGGCAGCATTAGAATCCTAGTTTTGAAATTCCTTGGAAAATATAGTCGGGCAACGCTTTAGTAATCTGTGGAAAAAAAAGAAAAAAAAAACAAACTGTTACTTGTCTAATCGCATTTAATATATTTTTTATTAGTTATAAGTTTAAAGAGCATTAAGGGGAATACCTGACACCTTAAAGTGTGGATTCTGAATCCTTTTGCTTAGGCAATAGAAGGAGACTACGCACAGCTTATTTTTAAATCGAGCCAGGACTTAGCTTTTTTTGTATTGAATCAAAACGTAGCTCGTTTTACACCCAAACAATGAAGATGTCAAACCCTCGAAATTCTTAAAAATAAAAGTTTGATTCATTTTGATTCTGACCCATCCAAACATATACTTGTAGAATTCAAGCTTTTATGTGTCGTAACTGGTCAGAGAGCCTCTACGGTTGTGGCTCCCTATCGATTTTGGGCTATACCCAACCTAGGCATTTCTAAAACCTGATGCACCCCTCTTGATATTTAAATTTTCTTATTCAAAATTTTACGTGTTTGCCTGAAGGAAGCTTAAAATGCCATCAACTTGGCATCTTTTCTCTGGTCATCCGCTAGGCATATTTTAAACTAATGAAAAACTTTGTCTGAATACAACACCTTTTATACAATGTATGACGTTATTAAAATACTATCATGTATCTTTTTTGCTCGTTAAATGCATACACATGTGACGCCATTCACTTGAAATATATATATATATATATATATATATATATATATATATGTCTTGATGCAACCATATGCAACCTACTGCAAAATACTTGATAACTTCAATTCAAAATCAACGGATTTTGAATTGAATTGATTTTGAATTGAAGTTATCAAGTATTTTGCAGTAGGTTGCATATGGTTGCATCAAGACATGGCTAATTGTAGACAGAGAAAAGCCAAGACGTTTTTATCGTCTTATCAAAGTTTTTATTTTGCATAGTATTGTTAGAAAAGGAATCATGAAAAGAGGGGGTAGGATTTACGTAGCGTTCCTGGACGTAAGAGGGGCTTTTGATAATGTGATCAGAGCTATTCTAGTTAAGCGACTTTTGGAGATCGGATTACCTGTAAATTTTGCTAGATCAATTGTAGGAACATATATTTCAGTAGGCCTACTTGTTAGAATATTAGGCAAGGTATCCGAGAGAATTTTGACGCGAATAGGTTTAAAACAGGGATGCCCACTGTCACCGACTTTGTTCAACGTGTATATTAATGATATAGTTGATTTCTTCAAGGAGAAAAGTGCTCCGGAAGTACTGATAATTGTTTCGAAAATTTGCATGCTTCTGTTTGCTGATGAAATTGCTCTCAGCACAATCGGCAAAAGGAATGCAAACATTATTAAACATAATGGAGGAATATTTAGACATAAAAGGATTAGAATTAAATAAGTAGAAAACGGTAATTGTAGTTTTTAGGAAAGGTGGAAAATTAAGGAAAGATGATGAATTTAGACTTAAAGGTGATTTTAAAGAGATTAAAAAAGAATTTGTGTACATAGGAGTTAAGTTTTTTTGGAATGGTAAGTATGCACAGGAGGTTAAGCATAGAGTACAAAAGGGAAATATGTGTATGAGTTTAATTTTAAAAAGTGAGGTTGGAAAGATCAGGGACTTAGCAATGCATAAATATTTATTTAGGACTAAATTCCTCCCGGTTATGCATTACGGGTGTGAGCTGTGGGGTTTTAGAGAAAGTGAGGAGTTGGAGAGAATGCAAAGAAATTATTTTAAACGACTTTTTAGGGCCCATAAATCCACACACAGCGTTGTATTTGAGGGGGATTTAGAACTAAGTAGGTTAAGAAAAGATAGGTTAATAAGAATGGTGAAGTTTTGGATAACAATTTTAAGAAGTAAAAATAGACTAGCGAAAGAAGTGTATTTTAGTTTGTTGGAGGATAAGATAGAGGTCGGGTGGCCACAAGAAATTAAGAAAATTTTAGATGAAGTAGGATATTCGTATTTTTGGAATGAAGGTCAGGGATCGAATTCGGATACAGTGGTTGATAAGGTAAAAGAAAGGTTACACGAGCAAGGAATACAACAGTGGCAGGCTCGAAACGAGGGCTCGGGATCTCTGAGTCTGTATAGTACAGTGAAGGACAAGCGGGGGAAGAAGTTTATTTTAAGTTGGGGTTGAAAGGGGAAGAAATAAAATGGATTTTGAATTTAGGGGAGGGTCGATTGATATTGGGGAAAGGGAGAGGAAATTTAGGGGTCATAGTATTAACCCAGTCCCTTGTCTGATGTTTGGGGAAGATGATGAGGATATTTTTCATTTTTGGGGGAATTGTAAGGAATTGGCGGATCTGAGAAATGAGTGTTTTTCGTTAGTGTTGGCAGATAGAAGGTGGGTGGAAAGGATTGTAGGATCACGAGTTAAAATGACATTAAGGAATTTGGCTAAGTATGTTGATGAAGGGCTGATACATCGTGAAAGATGTATCTCTTTATAAATATTTTCGTGAAGATTCAAGTATAAGTTCGTTTTTTCTTTTTAATTTATTTGTGTGTTTTTTTAATTTATTTGTGTTTTTTTGTTAGTTTTGTTATGTTTATGTCCTGTTTTTTTATTTTTCAAAATTAAGGCTCTAAAGTTTAGGCTACTCATTTGAAGGGTGCACATCCCGCCATGACCCACCAGAATATTGCCATGCCCAGCCGATGGGGCCTGCGCTCCATGTTGGGAATCATGGTTATAGGCATAAAAAAGAGCCCCAAGAGAACGTAGTGTATACGCTTTTGTGAGGCCCGGTAAAATATTCCGCCTCTTCCCTCAAACAAAATTGTAAGCACCCTTACCCCTCCCAAAAAACTTTTTCTGAGGGTTTCATCTCGATCTCCCAGCCGTAAAACAAAAAAGGATGAACTCGACTTGGGATGATCAAAATTAACTGACTTCTTGATTTTAAAAGTATTTCGCGAAGAAATATTGGCTTCAGATAGGTCATTGGTTGGCTTGACTTGACGTTCACTTGAAAATTATATAACGCAATAATAAGGAAAAGAACAACTACCAGGAATAGGTTGGAGATCGTCTTCCTGGTATATATTCCATCAGTTATCTCCATATACTCAGGGTTGCCACCAGACGAAAATATTTCGTAACGTCCAACTCTTAAAAATGTAACTTTTTCGTAACTTTTGATAGGAAAGTCTCTGTTCAAGGCAGGGTGCCTTAATTTCTCTATCAAGAGCGGTACTTAAAGAGGAGATGGGTCATTTGTTGCCTGTATAATTTTAAAAATATATTTTTACGTAATCTCATTAAAAATCCTCCCTCCAACTTTTAAAAGGTGCCTAAAAACTATACAATAATAACAATTCATGCTTCTTTACCTTCAGGAAATTCCTATTTATTCAACTGTAAGTGCTGCTTCCAGTTTACCTGCACAACAGAAAGACACCCCCCCCCCCCCGATGCGTGTATAGAACCCCAGGCTACTATTTTGCTTATATTTTTGTTGTTGTTTTTAATTGCCATTATTGGTATTTTAAACCAAAAGTTGATGAGTAATATGTACAAAATAAAAGGCAAATCAATAAACACAGGACACTTTATAGTTTTGAAGAAAAGAAGAAAACCCACTAAATTTTTTTTATTGTTAAATTTCAATAAAAACTATCTTAATAGATTCAGCTTCTTAAAAAGACCCAAAAAATCATTTTAATCGCTCCCTTCCCGTCTAATATTTTATATTGGCTCAGTCTCAGTCTCACCTCCTCTAGCTTCAAATTTGCATCGTTCCAACATAAAGATTTAAGCAAATTCGAGCGACAGAGTTTTTGTTTTGTTTTTATTTTATCGAACAAAAAATATTTCAATCGTTGTCTTCAGTTCCTATACGAAACAACAGTTATTTTGCATAATATGCATTTTTCCGTTTGTAATTTGAATCGTGACTCCCAACCAAAAGACAGTCAGAAATAAAAGAAGAGTTTACACAATTCAACCCCATGAATGTTACCCTAAATCTCTTTTGATGGGTCTCACAAGTCCAGGTACGCACAAAGAAATTTTAGGGGAGGAGGTCAAACAATAAAAAAAAAAAAAAAAATTAAACTCATTTTCAAAATGAACTGAAAAGTGGAGAACTATTTTTTTTCTCAAGAATATATGAATATAAGCGAACATGAGGGGCACAAAAAGCGTTGGGTTTTACATAACATAAACACCAAATTTATCTAGGTTTTAAATACATAAACGGAAAAAAGTCGATGAGTTGAGGAAAACAAATAAAAAAGATCAAATTATGCAAAAACGAATCGATTTTTTGCCCCGAATTTTCACTTATATTTAATATTTTCAAATTTTTGATTTTCCAATTTAAAAAAAATATAGTGTTTCATCCGAGATTACAACCTAAGTTAACACAGCCTCGGGATGTGCTCTTACCGTTGTGCTATATGATAAAAGTGGGAACTAACTGAACATTCGGAAGTGATTGAAAAATAGTTCACAAATCAAAAAAAAAAAAAAAAAATTGTGTGACAAAGAATTAAAGGGAAGATGGAACAAAAAGATCAGTGGGTTAATAAAAATTAACTGGAAATGATTTAAGTAAAAAAAATTAAGGGGGATAATAAAAAACCTATAATTTAATAAAGAAATGCCGAGAAATTTACGTTTTCAGGGGGTTGGGGCCCCAGTCCAGCCTGTGTGGTCCGTATGAATCAGTTTTTAAGTAAACTGTAAGCCTACCCTATACAGATACAAGACTGTTATCTTCTTCATAAAAATGGGCATTAGTCTAGTTGTCGTTTTCTAAAGCCAAATATTTAGTGATTGTCCTTTTCTGAAGAAAACATGCTGAACACACAAGCAGTACCATTAAATTATTTATTTTAAACTATTTCCAAATATAATGGCCCCTTTTCTGAAAATACACCCACCCCCCTGATGGTCCGGGATATAGCCCTAGGAATATATTAAAAAAAAATCAAACAATAAAATTCTTACTTTACAATGTGAAAGAACACGAAAGAATGTAACAAGAAAAGAATGTCATCACAAGATTCGACACAACGATGGAATGTATTTATACAGTTGTATATGGGACCGCAGATGGGGAGGGGGGTATAATTTCAAAAAAGTGACCATGATATTTGGAAAAGTTTAGCATAAAATCGGAAATTCCGGCTCAACTAGCCCACCCCCCTCCTCAATGCTTAGATATAGCCAAAAAATGGCTCATTTTTACAGTTTCATATATTTTGTCAATACCAGCTGTTTATAATCCCAAATAAAAAGAGCAACTTTTGTATTTAACCTGATATTATGTCAAACCAATCAGAAGGGGGGGGGGTGATGTTGTTACAAAAAGAATAATACATATATCATCGGTACTAGTCAATTAGCTGATACACACGCAAGATAGATGCTAAAGGAAACTAGTCAAACGGGTATCAGTCAGTAGAGAATTGGATCGCAAAGCGTGGTTTGTCATTGCGTTTACAATATTTAAACTATTGTTTTTTGGGCTTTAGGTGGGGGAGTACCTAGATTAGGTTAAGTATTTAATATATACTATGCTTTATCCCCCCTCCTAATATGCAAATACATAGCCCAAATTTGGTTCTAAGTTTTTGTATTTTCATTATATTTTGTTTTATTTCATTAGCATTAACTAATGAAACTACTTCCTTCTTCATATAATTTTAGTATGATTGTTGACGGAACAAGATTCAAAGTCAACTGATGAAATGGAAAGTTGGTGAGGTGACTAACTGACTATTGTCACTTGTCACTAAACAAATGATAATCGTATGCTCATGAGAGAGAATGTTATCTTAACTTACTATGCGAGTAAGCGAAGTGGGCATTTTCCATCCTAACAACTGAGTGATTGTTTGATAAGATTAAACGACCGCGATATGAAAAAATGTCGATACTCTTGTCAGTGTAATTAAAATGGGAACACCGGATTTTTTCATGGGGAAAAAAATAGATTACTCAGAAAATGTGAAACTTCCTCATTATTCAAAAGCGTAACATAAATTCAAAAACGTAACAAAAATGTAACGTTTTTAGGACCGTAACGTAAAACGTATCGTTTTATTTAAAACGTACCAAAAATGGTACGAACGTAACCTTGGTGGCAACCCTGCATATACTCTTTATAATCCATACGTTTAAGCGACCTTCACATGCACGTCCAGCAAGACGTCCATGCATAGACCTGTATGTCCGGGTAAGAACTTGCTTAAGCATGGGAGGTCAGCCAATTATACACGTGAGCACCACTCTTAAGCGTATGTAATGAATATAGTACGGTAGAGGCTTCCTGATTGGTTGAATTTCAAATCCCGGAAACAGAGTTATTTACTCTAGAAATGGATGCTTCGCTGCAATTTTTGGCAGCCAAAACCTCAATTTTACATGTGAAAAGGAGCTGCTTGAATATTTATGTCAGGACCGACACATGTCTAGACACTAAAGACATTAGGTTCAGCCAAAAATACATGCGATCGCCACTCTTAAGCATATGTGACAAATATCATAGGCAGCGCAATAGTGCTGCCTAAGTAAAGAACGATGTTGACACAATGTATTATTTTTTTTTTTTGGTTTCCATGGAAATTGGAGTGGCTTGTGCCCTTTTTAATAGTCGAAAGTGATTGGAAGGCAACTAACACCCCTTCCTCGCCCACCATTTCCCCAAACACATCCAATCAAAATTTTGAGATAGCCATTTTGTTCAGCGTAGTCTATTTCCAGATAGAAATTATGTTTTTGAGAACACTCCCCCACAGCCCTCAGGGCAAGGGTTGTAAGTTATACCCTGGGGGCATATAAGATTTTTATAGAAAGTGTTGTCGTAGAAACTTCAAAAAAGGTTCGTTCGATTGGAAATTCAAAGAGCTAGTGCCCTTTTTAATAGTCGAAAGTGATTGGAGGGCAACTAACCCCCCTCTCACGCTCACCTTTTCCCCAAACACATCCAATCAAAATTTTGAGATAGCCATTTTGTTCAACGTAGTTGAAAGTTCTGGAAATTAGGTATTTGAGGATTAAGCCCCCCCCCACAGCCCTCAGGGCAAAGGTTGTAAGTTATGCCCTGGGGCCATATAAGATTTTTTATAGAAAGCTTTGTCGTAGAAACTTCAAAAACGGCTCATTTGATAGGAAATGAAATGGTTAGTGCCCTTTTTAATAATCGAAAGTGATTGGAAGGTATCTAACACCCCTTCCACGCCCGCCATTTATCCAAACACATCCAGTCAAAATTTTGAGATAGCCATTTTGTCCAAAGTAGTTGAAAGGTCCGGAAATTATATCTAAGAGGATGACATTCCCCCCACAGCCCTCAGGGTAAGGGTTGTAAATTATGCCCTGGGGGAATATAAGGTTTTTTATAGAAAGGATCGTCGCAGAAACTTCAAAAACGGCTCATTTGATAGGAAATTGAAATGGTTAGTGCCCTTTTTAATAGTCGAAAGTGATTGGAAGGTAACTAACACCCCTTCCACGCCCACCATTTATCCAAACACATCCAATCCAAATTTTGAGATAGCCATTTTGTTCAACGTAGTTGAAAGTTCTGGAAAGTAGGTATTTGAGGATGACAACCCCCCCACAGCCCTCAGGGCAAGGGTTGTAAGTTATGCCCTGGGGGCATATAAGGTTTTTTATAGAAAGCGTTGTCGTAGAAACTTCAAAAAGGGCTCATTTGATTGGAAATTGAAACGGCTAGCGCCCTTTTTAATAGTCGAAAGTGATTGGAAGGTAACTAACACCCCTTCCACGCCCACCATTTATCCAAACACATCCAATCCAAATTTTGAGATAGTCATTTTGTTCAAAGTAGTTGAAAGGTCCGGAAATTATATCTAAGAGGATGACATTCCCCCCACAGCCCTCAAGGTAAGGGTTGTAAGTTATGTCCTGGGGGAATATAAGGTTTTTTATTGAAAGCTTTGTTGTAAAAACTTGAAATAGGGCTCATTCGATTGGAAATTCAAAGTGCTAGTGCCCTTTTTAAAAGTTGAAAGTGATTTGAGGGCAACTAACCCCACTCTCACGCCCACCTTTTCCCCAAACACATCCAATCAAAATTTTTGGATAGCCATTTTGTTCAACGTAGTTAAAAGTTTTAGAAATTAGGTCTTTGAGGATGATAACCCCATCAGAGCCCTTGGGGCAAGGGTCGTAAGTTATGCCCTGGGAGCATATAAGGTTTTTGTAGATATTGATGTTGTAGAAACTTCAAAAAGGATTCGATTGGAATTTCGAAGGGCTTGTGCCCTTTTTAATAGTCGAAAGTGATTGGAGGATAACTAACACCCCTCTCACACCCACCATTTCCCCCAAACACATCCAATCAAAATTTTGAGATAGCCATTTTGTTTGACGCAGTTAAAAAGTCTGGAAATTATGTTTTTCATGATGACACTCCAACCACAGCCCTCAGGGCAAGGATTGTAAGTTATGCCAGGTGGCATATAATGTTTTATTTTATAGGAAGCGTTGTCGTAGAAACTTCAAAAAGGAATCATTTGATTGGAAATTGAAACGGCTAGTGCCCTTTTTAATAGTCGTAAGTGACTGGAGGGCAACTAACCCCCCCTCTCACGCTCACCATTTCCCCAAACACATCCAATCAAAATTTTGAGATAGCAATTTTCTTCAACGTAGTTGGAAGTTCTGCAAATTAGATCTTTGAGGATGACACCCCCCCCCCCAGTCTTCAGGGCAAGGATTGTAAGTCATGCCCTGGGGCATATAAGGTTTTTATTGGAAGCGTTGTCGTAGAAACTTCAAAAGGGCTCATTCGATTGGAAATTGAAAGAGCTAGTGCCTTTTTTAATAGTTGAAAGTGATTGGATAGCACTTAACGCTCCTCTCACGCCCACCATTTCCCCAAACACATCCAATCAAAATTTTGAGATAGCCATTTTGTTTAACGTAGTTGAAAATTCTGGAAATTAGGTTTTTGAGGATGACGACCCCCTCACAGCCCTCAGGGCAAGGGTTGTAATTTATGCCCTGGGGGCATATAAGGTTTTTATAGAAAGCGTTGTCGTAGAAACTTCAAAAAGGGCTCATTCGATTGGAAATTGAAAGGGCTAGTGCCCTTTTTAATAGTCGAAAGTGATTGGAAGGCTTGACATTTTTATAGTAAAGATCGATGTGGGTACAATGTATTATTATTTTTTCTTTTTTTTTGTTTAGACCAGGGCACTTCGTATCGAAGGAGTTGTCTTAGGAAGTTCGAAAAGGGCTCATTCGATTAAAAATAGAAAGGGCTAATGCCCTTTTTAATAGTCGAAAGTGATTGGAGGGCAACTAGTCCCCCTCCCACGCCCACCCTCCCATTTGCCCATTATGTTTAAAAACTAAATGTTTCCTTAAGATTAAATCAAAATACACTGTGTTAAATCTAATTCCCAATAAGGCATCTCAGCAGTATCCCAAGAACGACTGAGGGTATTATGTTCAAACTTTCGGGGCTACTTCTGCTCTTAAAATTTAACCAAATCAAAATAGCGCAAGTGTATACAAGCTATCAAAGAAATTAAACAGATTTTTTGCGAATGGTATCAAGTTTTCTATTTCAGGTCAACTAGAGGGGGTATGAAACTAAATTCAACACTACTATTTGTGTCCAGATTTTTAGAAAGGTGTATCTGTTAATAATTGCTGAAAATTTTTCTCCAGCATAAAAATAGCAGGCCAAACTATAAAGTCTTAAAAAAACGAAAAGGTTTAAACTGTTATTTTCTTTTTCCCTGAAAAGACTATGTCAATATAAAACGAACAGAAATTAATTAAAAAAACTTCTTCCACTAAATAAGTTTTCAGTAAAGTGTAAATTATGTTCTGGCATTGGGAAGGCGTAGGGGTTTTGAGCGCTAATTATGTTAATTTCTGCTCGTTTTGAGTTTGACTTGGTTATTTATTGTAATTTCTGTTCGTTTTGGGTTTCATTTATTTATCGATGCTGATTTGTGGTAGTTTCACGCTTGGTAGATTATTTGATTTTATTTTTGCTCATTTTTGGTTTAATGGAGTTCTTTACTTTTCTTTGAAAAATTTATTTTGTGGAAGAAGCTTTTTTTATTTAATAGCAGAAAAGAGGCTTCCTAATTGGTTGAACTTGAAAATCTCGACACAGAGGTACACACTCTAAAGCCGGGCGCTCAGCTGAAACTTGTTGCAGTCGAAACATGTTAAATGTGAACAGGAACTGCTTGAATATTTATGTTTGGATAGACACTTGTCTAGATACTAAGACAGATACTTATTTAGACACCCATCTAGACGCTACATCTAGAAGTCCAACTAGACACCCATCCGGACGCAACTTTTCCTGTTTAGTGATTTTTGCAAATACTTAGATTCTGCTGAACAGGACATATTCTAGATACGATTCTAATGTTTAATAAGAATAGGAAATTCAAAAATGAAAAGTTCAGTATGAATTTCTTCATTAGTTCAAAAAACATGCCTTTGAACATGAGTAGGGCAGTATACATGATCCCCAATTAATTTCAAAGTTGTGGAGAAACTGGCCCTGTTAAATACTCTCATTTTGTCTAAAATTAACTGAATAAATAAAATGAATGAATGCTTACCGTTTGTGTTAGATTGGAACCTTCACCATTTATTGCTTCATAATCAAGAAAAGAATCAAAGCCAGGTTTTTTTGTTATCACATGAGGCTCTAAGAAAGTTAGAAACGGGTACCAGTACCACCGTCTTTTATCAACTTCTTTCTTCCTCTCCCGGATGTACACATCTCGGAAGCACTTCCATTTCTTCTGGCAGTCGAGTGCTACGTAAAAAACAAAGGTATCAACAATTGCAGATTTGTCAAATCCAAAAACATGTTTAACATCGACTTTAAACTAATTTTGTTAGTCTGTTGCGTATCGCATACACAACCAGACTTAAAAATGCGCTGATATTTGTAATTGAAAATTGCGCTGCTTAATGTAAAAAAAAGATATATTTATAATATATGGCATCATTCAATTTTATGATAACTGTTATTAAACACTTCATGCCATTTCAAACAGACTGTAAGTAATGGGCGACTGTCCGATAGTAACCGAAACTTTAAAAATTGGTATTTTGATAACAATGGATACATCAAAAGAATTGGCTTTTTATGGTGATTCCAAATACATATAACTCGTTAAGTTTAATGGTACCCATCAAAAGCTAAGAGCCTGCGGAAATTTGCCTGATTTTTGAAAGGGGAAGGGAACACCCCCTAAAAGTCAAGCGATCTTATTGAAAATTGCACAATCAGATTCAGCATATCATAGAACTGTAGAGGTTTCAAGCTCCTATTTGTAAAAATATGGAATTTCGTATTTTTTGGCAGAAGAAAGGTCAGGATGCGTGTTTATTTGTTTTTTTTTTGTTCTTCCCAGGGGTGATCGTATAGAACCAATGGTCCTAAAAGATAAGAGGATAGCTCGTTTGGAACGCAAATTAAAAGTTCTTGTGCCCTTTTAAGAAACTAAAAAGATTGGAGGGCATCTAGCTCTCCTCCCATGCCCATTTTTCCCCAAAGACATCTGATAAAAATTTTAAGGTAGGCATTTGATTCAGCATAGTCGATAGGTCCAATAACTGTACTTTTGGTGATGACATGGCCCTCCATAGTCCCTGGAAAAGGGCTGTAAGTCACGCAATTCGCCCATATTCACATTTTCGCATATAGTATTTGTTATTAGGAAACATACGAAAATTATTTGGGGCAATTTTCTGCGGGAAAGGGGGTATTTCCAACGGGAGAATTTTCCGTGGGAAGGAAAGTGTCCGGGGGAATTTTCCAGGCGAAGTGTTACACGAGGGGGGGGGGTCTAGTGAATTTCATGGCATGATTTGAAAAACAGTCAGAAATTAAATAAAAAAAAGTTTTTTTCAACTGAAAGTAAGTACCAATATTAAAACTTAAAAAGAACATAAATTATGCTGTATTTTAGGGGGGCTGCCACGTCCTCAGCCCCTGCTCTTTACGCCAAAGTTTGACTTTTTGTCCTGATTCTTTATGAAAGACTACTTAAACACAATGGTCCTTGATTTTGAATGAGAGGTATTTTTAAGGAGCGTTAAGAGTTTAGCGTAAAGAACGAGGATTGAGGACGTCACAGCCCACCTAGTATGCATAATAATTTCTGTTCGTTTTAAGTTTTAATGTTGCTCCTTACTTTCAGTTGAGAAAACATGTTTTTTTTAATTTAAAAAGTACACAGAGGGACGGTCTCTCTGGAATGCCCGGTGTTTCTATTCTCACCAATGGATACAGTTTTTTTTCGGAAATTTCTTGTTTTTGGGGAGCTCCAGTATACATCACCTATATACAATTGCTCGTGGCAAGTGCTACTATAAGTTTGCTTTTCAGCAACTCTAAATGGTAATATTTCTCTTTTCCCATTTATGCACAATGTTTCAATTTGTTTATTTATTTATATAAATACACTCCTAATTAAACATAGTCATGATCAGGCAAAAAGGAAGACCGATAAAGTATCTGATGCGGTTGGTAAGAAAAGGGCTCCCAAGCTCATCAAAGAGTCTGGAAAACTGGTAAAAAATAGAAACTGGCGCTCGTGTCGAAAAAATTATCAACTTGCTTTTGTTTTGGCGAACGTCGTAATTGTTCAGAGCTTGAAAACACCTTCCCAGCCAGGGCCTTCCCTTGAAAACACCTTCCCAGTTTTCACATTAGACCCATTCCTAAGAGTTTCATTTCCTAACTCAATAATTGTCCACAATGAGTCCCTGATCTGCAATTTCACTCTAAACTGATTTTGGATCATATTCTGAAAATAAGTTTCTGGACATATTGAGTCTTTGGGTAGTAAGTTAGTCTGCCCTGAAATGCTTTTAACTTGCCTTTTTAGGAATTAATTAAAAAAACTTTTCCCACAAAATAAGTTTTTCAAAGAAAAGTAAAGAACTCCATTAAACAAAAAATGAGCAAAAATAAAATCCAATAATATACCAAGCGTGAAACTACCACAAATCAGCATCGATAAATAAATGAAACCCAAAACGAACAGAAATTACAATAAATAACCAAGTCAAACTCAAAACGAGCAGAAATTAACATAAGTTGGGCTCAAAACCCCTATGCCTTCCCAAGGCCAGAACATAATCTGCACTTTAGTGAAAAAAATATAAATAGTTTACTTTATACTTATAATCAAATATTAACATATGAATGTTTCTAAATATCAGTATATGTATATTAAACTGACAATGCATATTCATTTGTATTTTTTTCAGTAAAGTGCAAATTATGTTCTGGCCTTGGGAAGGCATAAGGGTTTTGAGCCCAACTTATGTTAATTTTTGCTCGTTTTGAGTTTGACTCAGTTATTTATTGTAATTTCTGTTCGTTTTGTATTGACATAGACATAGTCTTTTCAGAGAAAAAGAAAATAATACTTTAAATCTTTTCGTTTTTTTAAGAATTTATAGTTTGGCCTGCTATTTGTATGCTGGAGAAAAATTTTCAGCAATTTTTTAAGCCCCCAGGGCATAACTTATAACCCTTGCCCTGAAGACTGTGGGGGAGTGTTCTGCTCAAAGATATAATTTCCTGAACTTTGAACTGCGTGGAACAAAATAGCTATCTCAAAATCTTTATTGGATGTGTTTGGGAAAATGGCGGGCGTGAGAGGGGCGTTAGTCGCTCTCCTATCACTTTCAACTATTAAAAAAGGCACTAGCCCTTTCAATTTCTAATTGAATGAGCCCTTTTGAAGTTTTACGCTTTTAATAAAAACCTTATACGCCCCCAAGGGCATAATTTACAACCCTTGCCCTGAGGGCTGTGGGGGGGGGAGGGGTTGTCATCCTCAAAGACCTAATTTCCAGAACTTAAAACTACGTTGAATAAAATGGCTATCTCAAAGTTTTGATTAGATGTGTTTGGGGAAAAGGTGGGCGTGAGAGGCGGGTTAGTTGCCCTCTAATCACTTTCGACTATTACAAAGGGCACTAGCCCTTTGAATTTCCAATCGAATGAGCCTTTTTTAAAGTTTCTACGACAACGCCTTCTATAAAAAACCTTATACGCCCCCAGGGCATAACTTACAGCCCTTGCCCTAAGGGATGTGGGGGACTGTCCTCAAGAACATAATTTCTATCTGGAAATCAACTACGCTGAACAAAAATGGCTATCTCAAAATTTTGATTGGATGTGTTTCGGGAAATGGCGGGCGTGGAAGGGATGTTAGTCGCCTTCCAATCACTTTCGAATATTAAAAAGGGCACAAGCCACTCCATTTTCCAATTGAATGAGCGCTTTTCGAAGTTTCTACTTCTTCGATACGAAGTGCCCTGCTCTAAAGGAAAAAATAATAAATAATACATTGTGCCAACATCGTTCTTATATGCCCCCAGGGCATAAATTAAAACCCTTGCCCTGAGGGTTGTGGGGGAGTTTCCTCCTCTTTACTTAGTCCCCGTTTCTTGTCTCGTTCTCGAGTGTCCCCGTTCTTTACTTAGGCAGCGCGTTCGCGCTGCCCATGATTTATACAACAACTTTCTATATAATTCTTATATGCCGCCAGGGCATAACTTACAAGCCTTGCACTGAGGGCTCTGAGGGGGTTATCTTCCTAAAAGACCTAGTTTCCAGAACGTTCAACTATGTTGATCAAAATGGATATCTCAAAAGTTTGATTGGATGTGTTTGGGAAAATGGTGGGCACGAGAGGGGCGTTAGTCGCTATCCAATCACTTTCAACTTTTAAAAAAGGCCCTAGCCCTTTCAATTTCCAATTGAAGGAGCCCTTTTGGAGTTTCTACGACAACGCTTTCAATAAAATTTTATATGCCCCAGGGCAACTTACAACCTGCCTGAGGGTTGGGGGAGGGGGTTATCCTTAAAGACCCAATTTCCAAAACTTTCAACTACGTTGAATAAAATGGCAATCTAAAAACTTGATTGGATGTGTTTTGGGGAATGATGGGCATGGGCGGGGGGGGGGCTAGTTGCCCTCCAATCACTTTCGACTATTAAAAAGGGCACTAACCATTTGAATTACCCAATCGAATGAGCCCCTTTTGAAGTTTCTACGACAACGCCTTCTATAAAAAAACCTTATATGCCCCCAGGGCATAACTTAAAACCCTTGCCCTGAGGGCTGTGGGGGAGTGTCCTCGTCAAAAATATATTTTCTATCTGGAAATCAACTACGCTGAACAAAATGGCTATCTCAAAATTTTGATTGGATGTGTTTGGGGGAATGATGGGCGTGGGGGGGGGTAGTTGCCCTCCTATCACTTTCGACTATTAAAAAGGGCACTAGCCCTTTGAATTTCCAATCGAATGAGCCTTTTTTGAAGTTTCTACGACAACGCCTTCTATAAAAACCTTATATGCCCCCAGGGCATAACTTAAAACCCTTGCCCTGAGGGTTGTGGGATAGTGTCCTCCTCAAAAACATATTTTCTATCTGGAAATCAACTACGCTGAACAAAATGGCTTTCTCAAAATTTTGATTGGATGTGTTTTGGGGAATGATGGGCGTGGTGGGGGGGGGGGGCTCGTTGCCCTCTAATCACTTTCGACTATAAAAAGGGTACTAGCCCTTCGAATTTCCAATCGAATGAGCCTGTTTTGAAGTTTCTACGACAACGCCTTCTATAAAACCTTATGTGCCCCCAGGTCATAACTTAAAACACTTGCCCTGAGGGTTTGGGGGAGTTTGCTCCTCAAAAACATATTTTTTATCTGGAAATCAACTACGCTGAACAAAATGGCTATCTTAAAATTTTGATTGGATGTGTTTGGGGGAATGATGGCGGGGGGGGGGGGCTAGTTGCCCTTCAATCACTTTCGACTATTAAAAACGGCACTAAAACTCTCAATCTCCAATCGAATGAGCTCCTTTTGAAGTTTCTACGACGACCCCTTCCATATGAAGTGCCCTGCTCTAAAGGAAAAAAAATAATACATAGTACGTTGTACCAACATCGTTCTAATATGCCCTCAGTGCATAACTTAAAACCCTTGCCCCGAGGGTTGTGGGGTAGTGTCCTCCTCAAAAACATATTTATTATCTGGAAATAAATTACGCTGAACAAAATGGCTATCTCAAAATTTTGATTGGAAGTGTTTGGGGAATGATGGGCGTGGGGGGGGGCTAATTGCCCTCCAATCACTTTCGACTAATAAAAAGGGCACTGGCCACTCCAGTTTCCAATCGAATGAGCCCTTTTCAAAGTTTCTACGACAACTCCTTCGACACGAAGTGCCCGGCTGAAGAAAAAAAAAAAAAAACACATTGTGCCCACATCGTTGTTTACTTAGGCAGCGCTAGCGCGCTGCCTATGATTTTATGATTTAGGACAGGGGTAAAATACCCAAATTCTTGTCGCCAGTACCTGCTTAAAGTCGAATATTCTTAACGTGTCAAGAGTTTCTAAGCTGACCTAGGCCTATTTTGTTCTATCTATGCTCTATCAGACTCTGGATAATGCCTTTTTTAAGCTTTTTCAAAGTTATGAAAAATGTCAGCCGCCATAAAAAAAAACCGTGCGTTTCTACGTGACCCAGAAATACTTGTTTACACTTCTACAACTACTTGCCTTCTCATGAACTAGACATTTTTGTGAACAAAAATGCCAGAAAATGAGCTAGAATCTAAATTAGGACCCTGAAAGATATTTCCAGGCTCATGATTTGTCTTCTTCCCTGCTGGCAAGGCTTCTATGGGATAAAACTTAGATTAAGAAATTAAATTATAAAAAAAGTTTTTTCACCTGAAAATAAGGACCAACATTAAAAGTTAAAACGGTACCTGTCTATTATATAAAACACTCTCGAGAAGTAAAGTTTGGTGAATGCTAATGAATTAAAACAAAACTATGATGAAAATATAATAGTTTAGAAACGAATTTGGGCTATATATTTGCACATTGGAGGGGGGGGGAGCATAGCATATATTAAATCCGTATCCTAAACAAACCTATCTGAACCAAGCCTATTTAACCTAATGAAAAAAAAATATGATGAAAATAGAATACTTTATTGGCAAAATTGTGAAAACTACAATTTAGAAATATGTTCCCAAAACGCAGAAATGTGCTCAAGAATCGCGTTAAAATGAACTCGGCCTTCAGCCTTTACTGCCGCCCACCAATACTCTACATGTACTCTACTAAGTATGAATGTAAATGATGGCGGGATGTACCTCGGTGCTGTTGGTTCCTCCACTTTGCGGAACATCACATTCTCTCTACTTTTTGGGTAGAGGCACCGGTTTCTGGGTCGACAAAATTATTTTTGTGGTTCACTTTCAAATAAGTGAAACCTGCTTGTTCCAGCTCAGTTGTGTTGTAGCCCTTCCAAGAATCTGAAATGATTCGGTACTGGTTAAGTAAGCGGTAAGCGCGCGATAACTGAAGTTTCGTTAATGCTAATAAAACAAAATAGAATGAAAATATAATAGTTTATGATCAAATTTGGGCTATATATTTGCACATTAGGGGTGGGGGGTGGGGTTTAAAACATAGCATATATTAAATACGTAACCTAACCCAACCTAGGTACCTTTTAGTCCCCCTAAACCCCAAAAACTAAAGCTTAAATATACTACAGACACCTTTGTTCAATCACTATACATTGGAAACTACCCGGTTATTATCATATCTGATCTTCAATACAGTTGTCGCGCGCTTACCGCTTTCTTAACCAGTACCAATGATTCTTGAACATCCATGGTGACACACTATATTCTATCACTAGTCAAAGTAAACTAGCCGGTGTCCTCAAGAATCGCGTTAATAATGGACTAAAATGAATTCGGTCAAGAATCGCGTTAATAATGAAATTTTCTTTGTCTTTGAGACGGTCAGCCGGCGCCGAAGCTCCCAATTTCATAATTCACAAATGACATTCACAATTTTGCTAATAAGTATTCTATTTTCATCATATTTTATTGTCACCAAACTTCACTTTTCGAGTGTGTTTTATATAATAGACAAGTCCGTTAAAACAAACAGAAAGTATTCCATGAATGGGGGCTGCCCCCTCTTCAAGCCCTCATTCTTTAGGCTAAAGGTCTTAGTACTTTTTACTGCGAAAATTGTAGTTTAGCAACTTTTTACTATCTTGGAAAGAGGTTTTAGTTCTGAAAATGCAATTCCTGTTATTTGAATAGAATAGCTCTATCAATGTTTTTTTTTCAAAATTTAGGAAATGTATTTGTGGATCATTGAAACTTCATAAAGTGGGATTGAGCAAAGTTGTGAAGCTGAAAATAGTTTTGTTGTTCTTCGTTTAAGCAGAAGATCTATTTTGCAAGGTGTCACTTTTATTCAATTTCAATTCAATTCAATTTATTCAAATAAAAATGAAACATAACCCCAATAATAATAAAGATCCTGGAAGCAAACTTGTTGAGGACCATAACAACAAAAAATTGAAAACGAAGAAGAGGGAAAAAAAGAAAAAAGAAAGAGAAAACACGGGTAAATTAAAGCAAATTGATTAAAAATTTAGAGAATTATAATATCAAAGTTTAATTGAAGCAAATTGAAAAAATTAAAGCAAATTGATTAAATATTTAGAGAATCATAATATCAAAGTTTAGTAACACTGTTATACAGCGTGCGAAAACTTGTGGATAGTTCGATACTGGAGGGTATTATATTCCATTGAAGTATAGATTTATAAAGTATAGATTTATAAATGGGGGATCGCTGGGCGGAGCTAGAGACACACTTGGGGACAATAAAGGAACGGTTGGATGAACGGAGACAGAGGCCTCCAGAATTATTACAATTAAAATAAGATAATAATTGAGGAGGAAGATTTTTATGATAAGCGGAGTATGCAAGAGATAGATTTAATTTTTTAATGATTTGTTCAAAAGGGATAATACCAAAATCGGAATCCAAGTCCTGGGTGGGATATAGTCGGAGCAGCCGAAAAACTGCTTTGATGGCACGGTTTTGGGCAGATTTTAATTTATTGGTAACTGAAGGATAAGTGTTACCCCAAACAAATCCGCAGTATGAGATATATGGGTAAATAAAAGAGTAATAAAGGGTGACAAGGATATCAGGAGGAATAAAATTATTCACACGATTAATCATACTTACCTGTCGCAAGATTATGGCTCTGATGTAGGAAACATGTGTTGCAAATGATAGGGAGGAGTCTATGTAGACACCAAGAAACTTGGCAACTTCGACCTACGAGAGGAGATTGGTGGAATATTTTAGACCAAGTGCTTGCTGAGCTTCATTTTTTTTTGTAAGGTGTTCGAAATACTACAACCTGACTTTTCTTGCTGTTAATGGTCATGCAGTTAACGAGACACCACTCCTGTACTCCATTCAGAAGGATTTGAGTAGAGGTGACGACGGATGGTAAATTATGGCCGGTGATGGAAAAATTGCTATCGTCAGCAAAAAGTACTGGGTGCACTGATGGACCCATGTCCGTAACCAAATCATTAATACAAAGGAGAAAAAGTATTGAACACAAAAGTATTATAACACAAAGATTTTTAAATGTCATCCAAAGGCCAGGGCTCTCCAGAGGGAGAAAGAGTGGAGGTAGTTACTTCCAAATACCCTCCTGGGACATACTTTGGTCCTGTGCTAAAATCCAGGACACACGAAAGAAAGACTGCATCGTAATCTCAAAGTCGCTATTGATAAACAGGTTTCCGCTGCGTAGTGAGATATTGATCACTCGGTAAACATATACCGAATCATATTATTGAGTTAGGAATAAGGTGAATACACCATTCGATGCCTTTTTTTATGCTGATTATGAATATAATAATCATTTCTATCGGAAATGAATTTCAGCCTCCCCCCTATATATGCCAATTCAGGGTATATATTTCTACATTAGGGGGGAGGGTGGGGGCAAATTTTGTTTCTGATGTAAATGGGTGGTAAGTTTAAACTTTACCCCACCCCCTTAACATAGAAATATATACCCTGAATTGGCATATATAGGGGGGGGGGGTTAAAATTCATTTCCGATAGAAATGATTATTATATTTGTAATCAGCATAAAAAAAGGAATCGAATGGTGTATTCACTTTATTCCTAACTCAATAATATGATTTGGTATATACTCGTATTTACCGATCATTCGGTGACAAAGATTAAAACTTTCATTTTTTTGGAGTCTAGGGGGACTAAAAGGTAGCTAAGTTAGGTTAGATTAGGTTACGTATTTAATATATGCTATACTTTACCCCCCCCCCTCGCCCCTAATGTGCAATTATATAGCCCAAATTTGTTCATAAACTATTATATTTTCTTCCTATTTTGTTTTATTTCATTAGCATTAACCAAACTTCACTTCTCACATGTGTCCTGGATTTAGAACAGCAGCCTATCCATACTTTAGTCTGTAGACCCATCCCTGAAAGTTTCATTTCCCTAACCTAACCCCTTTCCAAGATGACAAAAAGTAGCTAAACTAGAATTTTACCAGAAAAAATGTCAAGAAAACAATTCTTCCTTCATAAAATACAAAATAATTGTAGTGAACACATTCTGAACCTGCTTACACTATACTTTACCCCAAAACTCCTTATGTGCAAGCATATAGCCCATATTATATATTTCCGATTCATATTACCGTGCTTCACTCTTGTTTCAATTCGTGTACCCGTTAATTGAATCAACTGTGACGAAATCAAGAAGCACACGTGGACGTGGGAAACATAATTTGGACTATGTGCACATTAAGGGGTTGGGGTAAGTATAGTAGAGCTGCAGTCAAAATGCGTTTACTATAATTACTCTGCATATTACTAAGTAAGAATTTAATTTCTGAAAACGTTTCCTTTTCAATAGCCCTAATTCTAGGCCTCTACCAATATAAGTAAATATTATATTAAAGTTGTTTTTAGAATTTGTAGTGCTTCCTTTCGAGTGGGCCTAACTATAGACTAATACCCTTTGGTTTCGTCCATGTTTTTTTCCCCATAAAAATCACCTAACTCATCCTTTCATTTGATGTGAAGTAAGAGAACTAGGCTACTCACGCTCAAGACCGAACTTCTCCCCGATTTCTTGCCATTCTTTTCTCGTATCCTCGCCTGGGGTTTTCGATCTTCCTTTCTTAACATAGAGCACTGGTCGAGATTTCACTTCATTTATAAAAGAAACTGCCCAAGGCTGATTTGCCCCTGGGTCCATTCTTAGTCGCCAGTCCATTCTAAATTCACCAAAAGAAAATAATTAAAAAACTTTTTCAATGCACACTGTTTTTATCTCAACTGAAGCCTAGTCGTTTCCTGTTTGATTCTTGTAACAGAGCATTCATCGCGACGCTGAAATAATCAATCGCAGTCGCTAAGCGCTCCACCGAGATTCGCATATGCATTCTCATGTTCTTGTTTGCTTGCCTCAAGGCCAAATTAGTTGCGTCGTCAAGTAGTTAGTATCAGAACTCCTTTTTTATGTGCTAATAACAGAACAGTAATGTACTATGTGATATAAAATAGTCAAACTTTGCAATTTGTTAATAAGATTCACCAATACAGCAAATGATTGCAATATATATATATATATATATATATATATATATATATATATATATATATATATATATATATATATATATATATATATAATATATATATATATATATATATATATATATATATATATATATATATATAATATATATATATATATATATATATATAAAGTTCTTATCTTGGTGAATTTATTAATAGGCAGGATAAGTTCCGTATAGAGAGTGGGGGTTTGCCTTCGTGCCCTTGACCCCCCTCACTTTCCCAGAATATCAAGGTTCTTTTAAATTTCTTGGATTGACCATATAGTTCCCTTTCTTTTTTTCTAATTTTGTCACAGCTGCACTCTCTCCTCTGTCTGAAACGAATTCAGACGTATGTGCTAGGCTTTGATCATAATTTTACATAGGCTGGCCCTGAGACAGCAGGGTAGAGTCCAAGTCTAAGAGGGTTCAATACAAGATGTTTTTTATGTGGAAATTTAAATCTTTTTCCTTTTTTTGTCTTGCGTTAATTTAGTATTGGTCCCTCTTGAACTGATGTTCTACATTCACGCCTGGAGCCTGGAGCTGCAGTCAAAACATTCGGAGAAGCCCTGCACCATAGTCTAACCTCCCCCTGAAAAAATGAAAGCCCAGAAGAGCCAGGAGATTGGTTCATAAGGTTCTTTAGTTTTACTGGGTAAACCCAGTCCTACTTCGACCGTTCACTTTCATTTGTATTGGCATTACTAAAAAATAGCATTTTTCTTATGTTATGACTCCATTACTGTCATATTTAATTCTCTAAAAACAAACCTTTTTTCTGGGTAGCAGGATTTTTCTTTGAATCTTTCGGATGTTTGGAATTAAAGTGGTTTTGAACATCCTAATAAAATTCTTTTTTTTTTAAATTATCTGTAAAATATATCTTAGTTTCTGATAAACGATTAAATAATCCAATAAAGTAAATAAACTTTTTTTTCAACCCAGCTGAAATACTTCTGATTATTATTTATCTCAACCTTGTCAGGACTGGAAACCTGGTCCAGCTTGATGCTCGGTCTCTTGGAATGCCTCTTAATGATCCACTGGAAGTGTATTGATGCGTGTATTATACAATTGCGCATAAAATTGAATGTGCATGCTAAGAAGATTATAATGCTGGGAGGGCTAGAAAACTCGTTTCTAATGATTCATCGCTAGAAACTCCTCTTGCTGTTGCAAAATGTAGCATTTCGTTTAGCAGGTCAAAAATGATATGCATTTCATTGTTAGGAATATGTTATATCGTGTCTGTATTTACGGTAAGGTTAATCTATAACATTTATTTAGTTTATATTTTTATTTATTGATTTTGCAGTTTTACATTGGTGTTGGATAATCATGTTAGGGTGTGCCATTACTCAAGCGCATGTTTGTACTGTAATGATCAAACTGCTCGTGGTTACGAAATGTAAGGAGCGACGCGACTCATTAGTTAACGAAACTCTAAAAAACAGAATTTTGAAATCAATAGATACATCAAAAGAATTGGCTTATTATGCTGATTCCAAATATATAAGATTCATTAAGTTTATTGTTACCCTTCAAAAGCTACGAGGAGGGGCGTAATTTGGTATGGGTCGGGGGGCAGCTGCCCCTCTCATACCTCGGGTTACCCCCCCCCCCCCAGATGAAATTTATTTTTTCCCATATCTTGTCAAAACTAAGATAAACCTGCATAATTCCAGCATCAACATAAACAGATCAGTTTTTAGGTACATTTTTACCTCTATAGTACTTTTATAGTACAAAATAGTGCCTTTATGGTACCAAATGGCTTATTTTTAGTTTTTACTGTCATTTTCACTCGAATTGGGAAAATTGGCTCCAATTTTGCCCCCCCCCCCTAGGATTTTGACGAAATTACGCTACTGGCTACGAGCCTGAGAAAAGACGATGTTCCAATTCAACGGCATTTGTGTCGCATCAGTCGTTCTTAAAGGATTTTAACAGAAAGTCAAACTTTGGAGTAAAGAGCGAGGGACTGAGGCTTAGGCAGCCCGCTCATACACAGAATAATTTTTGTACGTTTTAATTTTTAATTTACTCCTTACTTTCAGTTCAAAAACTTGTTTCTAATTTAATTTCTGGTCGTTTTTCTATTCATACTCAGGCCTAACCAAGATATAATGTGGGCTTACAGCCACATAAGCCTCTTATTTTTTGCTGATTGATTAAAAAAAAAACTTTCAAAAAATTTTTGAAAGAACCATTAAAGAATAAATGAAACCTACGCTTCAGAACTATACTTGGCCTCTGTCATCACTGTAGCTTCCAATATTCTAATTTTGATTTGCAGACTTATCTTCCTATTCTTCAAACTTTTTCAACACTGAAAAAACACCATGGATCTTAGTTATTCTACTTTGAACATCCTCACTGCTCCCACCGTCATAACTAATTATACTTAATAAGTAAATGAAGCTGTCTACTTGATCGATCTTCTCGTTACCCAGCATCACCTCCTCACCTTCACTTATTCCTAGTCTAAGCGACTTTTTCTTCTTAAGATTAATTTTCAAAGCTATTCTTGATAATCTTAGGCTTGGTAGATTATTTGATTCTATTTTTACCCATTTTTGGTTTAATGGAGTTCTTAACTTTTCCTTGAAAAACTTATTTTGTGGAATTTTTTTTTCAATTAATTTCTGTTCGTTTTATGTTGACATAGTCTTTTTCTGGGAAAAAGAATTGGAAGGCTGATTCCCTTCAATCACTTTTGACTCTTAAAAAGGGCCCTAGAACTTTTAATTTCTAATCAAGTTAGCTCCTTTAAAATATCCATGATATTACTAGTTATGATAGAACAGCGCTGCCTATGATATTGTTTATATACCCTTTTAATACCTGTATACATATAGTTTTTTTCGTTTAATTGGAACTCCCCCTAAACGTTCCCAAAAAGTTTTAACTTATTGCCCTTAGTGTCATTATTTACAGTAACCGTAGAAGTAGTATTAAAAGTAAACACATAGTGTCTTCTATCTAGTACAAAATCCGTCACAACTTACCATGAAATGTCTAGCTGAATAGTGTAAACTGTTATTGTGATATTGCTTTGTCACCCTTTTGACAATCTCCATGATCATAGTTCGTTTTGATATAGTTCAACTTCTGGCTAGTTATTCCTTGAAAACATCATATTGATACCCTTAGCTTGTGTAGTAGCAATAGTAGCATTAGAAGCAGTATGCACATTTCACCTTTTTTTTTCAACACCCTCTTCAACATACGATACACAAATCAAGTTGTGACTTAATACACAAATTCAACGACTTAATACACAAATCAATTCTTAAGATATGCTCTTTTGACAATCTAAATGCACATAGAGCCTTTTGTTAGTTCAAATTTGCCACTATCGCATTAGTTTCGGTGGTAGTAGAATTAATTGCAGTGGTAGTGGTGTAGTATTAGTAGTGGTAGTAACAGTAGTAGCTGCAGTATTAAGAGCGGTAGTAGCATGTACATCTTGGCTTTTGATCAGTTAAACCTCCATTTCATGATGCCCCAGAAGTTTCATCTTGCCATGGTAAACCGTTCCAAAAGTATAGCTGATGTGCGCTTCTAACCCCCCCCTCCCTTGACGCCTTTTTTATCTTAATACCCCAAGCCTTGCAAGTTGTTGCGATTGAAGTAGTAGTTGGAATAGTTTAGTAGTATTAGTAGTATTAGTGAAAGTAGCAGTGGTAATAGTGTTAGTAGTGACATGCATATATTACCTTTTTGTCAATTGATCTTCCCCTTTATGTACTCTCTGAAAGTTCCAACTTAATACCCAAATCCATTCTTGAGATACGCCCTTTTGACAATCTGCATGTACAGTGTCTTTTGATTTAGTTCAAATTCTCCCTCAATATTCTGTCCAATTTTCACTTTCATACGCTTAGCCTTAATTGTACTAGTATCATATTAATAGTGGTATATTAATAGCAGTAGTAGCAGGTGCATTTTGCCTTTTGGTCTACTGGATATCCCACTCATGATACCCCTGAAGTTTCCTTTTGATACGATATGCCGTTCCAAAATATTGCTGATACGCCCGTATCAGCAATCTATATGCACATAATATGCTTTAATTTAGTTCAACTTTCCCCTCAACGTTTCCTCAGTTATTTGTTTCAATATCCTGAACCTTAGTAGTACTTGCTACAGAAGTAGTAGTTTTAGTGATAGTAGTAGCGTGCAAATATTGCCATTTTGGTCAACTGATCATCTTCCTTGTCATTTCCTGAAAGTCCAAAATTAATATACTTAATCATTCCTGAGTTACGCCCTTTTGACAACCCATATACACATAACGTGCTTTTGATTTAGTTCAACACTCGCCTCAACATGCCTTAAAAACACTCACCTTAATGTCTTTCGTATTTTGGGAAAGTAGTGGTCAAATATGCATAGACTACCTTTTCTCAATAATATATGCTATATGTAAACAATGATCAAATTGCCTACCTTACAGCCTTTGCCCTGAGGCCTCGGGTGGGGGGGAGGGGCTGACATCCCCAAACGCAAAATTACTGAACCGTTCAATAATGCCGAAAAAAATAGATGTCTAAAAACTTTGTTAGAAAGTTTGTTTGGATATATGAGTGGCGTGGAGGGGGGGGCTGATTGCCCTCAAATCATTTTTGACTCTTAAAAATGGCACTATAACTTCGAGTTTCAAATCAAATGAGCCCCATCTGCAGCTTCTACGACAACCCATACCATAAAAACCTTATATGCCCACGAAGGCATAACTTAAAGGCCTTTCCCCAGGGCTCTTGGGAGGCTGTGTCAACCCTGGAGGCATTGTTATACGTTCTTTGGACCATTTTGTTTTAAAATGGATTCTCACAATTTCAATCAGATGCATTTCACGAAGAAAGAGAGGTAGTTGGGGGGGGGGGCTAGTTGACCTTCATCACCTTTGACTCTTAAAATGGAACTAAAACTTCCAAATTTCATCCAAATGAGCCATTTCTAAAGTTTATACAACGTTCCTTTCTATAAAAAACCTTAAATACCCCCGGGGCATAGCTTACAACCCTTGCCCCCAGGTTCTGGTGGTTTGTGACAGCCCGAAAGGCCTTATTAGATGATCTTTGGACTATTTTGAATAAAATCCTATCTCAGAGTCTCTATTGGATACATTTCGGGAAAACACGACGTGTGACGGGGGGAGGGGGGAGGGGTTAGCTGCCCTCTGATCACTTTGACTCTTAAAAAGGACGCTAAAACTTATGATTACCAATCCAATAAAGCCCCTTTGAAGTGCATACGACAACCCTTTCTATAAAAACCATAAATGCCCCCACGGTATAACGTACAACTCACGCCCTTAGGGTTGTGGTGTGGTTGTCTTCCTCAAAGACATAATTTCCGGACCCTTCAACTACCCGTAACAGCCCCAAAGGCCTTATTAGATGATCTTTGGACTATTTTGAATAAAATGGCTATCTCCAAATTTCTATTGGATACATTTCGGGAAAACACGACGTGTGACGGGGGGGGGGGAGGGGAGGGATTAGCTGCCCTCTGATCGCTTTGACTCTTAAAAAGGACGCTAAAACTTATGATTACCAATCCAATAATACCCCTTCGAAGTATATACGACCACCCTTTCTATAAAAACCTTATTTGCCCCCACGGTATAACTTACAACTCACGCCCTGAGGGCTGTGGTGTGGTTGTCATCCTCATAGACATAATTTCCGGACCCTTCAACTACGCTTAACAAAATTGCTATCTCAAAATTTCGAATGGATGTGTTTGGGGAAACGATGGGTGCGAAGGGTGGGGGGGGCTGTTTGCTCTCAAATCGCTTTTGAACTCATAAAAAGGGCACTATAACTTATGATTTCAAATCAAATGAGCCTCATCTGAAGTTTATACGACCAGCCATTCCATAAAAACCATATGTCCCCAGGGCATAATTTACAACTCACCAGGGCTGTGGGGGGGGGGTGTGCTAGCCCTAGATTCATTGTTATATGTTCTTTGGACTATTTTGAACAAAATGGCTACCTCACAATTTCACTCAGATGCGTTTGGTGAAAAGAGGAGTAGTTGGGGGGGGGGGTGGGGGGCTGGTTGCCCTCCATCACTTTTAACTCTTAAAAGGGAACTAGAATTTCCAATTTTCAACCAAATGAGACTCCTCTAAAGTTTATACTACCATTCCTTCCATAAAAACCTTAAATGCCCCTGGGCATAACTTACAACCCTTACACCCAGGCCCTGGGGTTTTGTTTCAACCGAAAAGCCTTCTTATATGATCTTTGGACTATTTTAAATAAAATGGCTATCTCAACATTTCAACTGGATGCATTTTGGAAAAAAACGGCGGTTTTGTGTGTGTGCTTGGGGGGGAAAGGGTAGCTGCCCTCTGATCACTTTGACTCTTAAAAAGAGCACTAGAACTTCTGATTACCAATCGAATAAGCCCCTCTCGAAGCTTATACTACCACTCTTTCTGTAAAAAACCTTATATGGCCCTCAAGACATACCTTATAACCCTTGTCCCAAGGGCTGGGGTTGTCATCCTCAAAGGTATAATTTCCTGGCCTTTTAACTACGCTGAACAAAATAGCTATCGCAAAATTTCGACTGGATGTGTTTGGGGAAATGATGGTTGCTTGGTTGTCCTCCAATCACTTTCGTCTATTAAAAGGGCACTAGACCCTTCAATTTCCAATCGAATGAGCCATTTATGAAGTTTCTATGACATCTTCTATAAGATGTTCCCTGGTCTAAGTTTTTTCGGTTTAAGTTTGTTTCTCCCCGTAATTTCAAATTAAATGGAGCCTAAGACGAACTGAAATTAAAATGGCTCATCGGCTCAAATTAAAACGAACGAAAATTACCACGAATAAAAATGACATTATCGTATGTTACCCATCAACCATCTTAAGCCCATTTTATGGGTTCTGTGTCCAGGTCTAAGTTATTTCATTCTTTAGGTCACCTTGTCCCATGGACTAATGGATGTAACTTTTAAGCCACCGGGAGAAAGACTTGGTCCTTTTTGGGCACCATTGTCAGACGAGCTTATTTTTTGTATGTTTGGGGATCTTTGTGCTAACTGCCTCAAAGACGAATGCCCCTCCGATGGTAAATATAAGTTTTTCAGGTCCTTTTAAGGGAAATCTTGCCATCAATCTAAAATATTCTTTATTTAGGCTGTTTTACATTAGGATGCAGGTGCAGATGCAAGTCCCAAGCCGATAATAAACAGAGGGCTTTTCCCCCGTTTTCGGGCCCTCTAGTGCCTTCCCTCTACCACAAAAATTTAAAGTCTCCTTAGTCCCGGAAGGATCCCTGGAAGACCTTAGGACTTGAAAGACCTTTTTGGGTCTATATTTAGAGAGCCTTGCTCATTTTGTATATTATTGTCCCGTTGACCCTAGGATTTAGGGCTATAAGCAACAAGCCTTTCAGAAATCGTTAACTGGTTCTTATTCGGGTCCCATTTCCAGGCGAAGCAATGTTTGTTGTTTTTTTTTTTGTTTTTTTTCTCTGCACTGGAGTCCCACTGACGCACAAGTATAGATTTATGTATAGATTTAAGTATAGAATTACAAGTATGATTTACAAGTATAGTAGAAACCAATCAAAACAAGGGTTTCGGCTAATTGTTGGGCCTCGTATTCTGGGGCCCATGCCTCAAACGTTTTTTTTTTACGTATGAGTATCCAAGAACTACGGTTTTTTCCTTTATAAAACCTATGTATCCACTATAAAACCTGTTATAAAACCAATAGGCAGTTTTCATAATTTAGGACCCGTGCGTGGGCCACGTCGACACAGAATAGATCTTTTGACTATTTTGACTTTGATCCGATGTCTTGGAGGGGGTACAGAGGCAAATAATGTAAGGAAAGATGCTAATTGCCTTCTAACCACTTTTGATCCTTAAAAAGGGCACTAGCGTTTTAAATATCTAATCGAATTAGCCCCGTCCCAAGTTTGTACAACCACCCCTTCCATACGAAGTAGCCCGGTAAAAAGCAACCCTTTTAAGACACTTTGCTCCTTGTGAACAAAAGGGAACAAACTCAGCACTTAATATAGAGTTTTTTGGCATTGTGAAATCCCCCCAGTTTTTCTAGTAAATTTGGCCTTTATTGTTATGGCCTCGAGAAAAGCGTCAAAACGATTTTGCAGCTCTTCTTCTTTCAAATTTGATTAGTTTTATAGGGTGATATATAGACCTATTATTTCCATTCAGCACCCTCACACCTCCTGTGCCCCTCTGAGTTGCGCGGATTGCTAGTTCATTTCTCCGCCCTTGATGTTTATTATATACAATCAAATTAATAGGTGTATTCTCAAAGAAAGAGTTACGCTACGGAACAATTTTTTTTTCTTAGAAAGAATAGAGCAGGGGCGTATTGCCAGATCAATTTTTGGCATGGATGGGAAGTCTGTATCGGTTAGTCTTGTGGGAAGGATAATATCTGATTGAAAGAAATGCCGATCTGTTAAAATTATTAAGAGCACTTGAAATTAATTAAAAATTCTTTAGGCGTGAGGTACTGTCCATTAAGTTATATTGTTTTGTTTTCTTAGTTTTAATTTTCTGCTTAGTTTGTTTGGATATGTTTTGTAATATGAAGCGTGACGAGATAAATGATACTGTTTGTATTAATTACAACTGGCTGGTGTTGTTTTTCACATTCAATTTTTTTTTAGTTTTTACTCAGAAATACTATTATTCGAATTTCTTTTTGTAGTTGTAACTATTTTATTTAATCATTTTTTTTTATTAAGAATTTGATTTAGAACACAATTTATTTATGAGAAATTTGAGGTTTCTCCTAGGAAATTATATAATTGCCATTTGACTATGTCGGTATGTGTGTAATAATTAGGTAAAAATCTGATTTAAGAGTAATTCTTTTTTTTTATCAATTCATAGGTTATATTGCATTTTTCGAAAGAACTTAGTGTCTGCATAAATTTTTAACAGCGATCTTTCCTATTTAATTATTTTACCTCTAACAATAGTTGAAGACTCCTATATTGGGACTGCCCCACGATTCTCAGGCTTTGAGAGTTTGTATGCTTAGCGGGATCTATTTAGTCTCCATCGGATGTCTGCCAGGCTTTAACAATCATTTGAAAGCTAAATTTTTGTGCAAGTTTTTTTGTTGTTTTTTTTTGCAGTTTTCAAACTAGGAAAGAACGGAAAGGCACTTTTTTAACAATGCTCTAAAAAATCACATTTTTTGTAAATAAATTATTACAGAAACATTAAACCTTCTTTATAATTGGGTGTATTTATGGCAGAAACAGATATTGTTTCTGGTAAATATATAAATATATAAAATACAATATATTCATCTTTCTCTCTCCATCGGCATTTCTTTCTTTCTTCTCCTTTCTCTTGTCTGCTTTGCATGTCTATGGTTTGAAAAGAAACACTACACAGTTTCGCAAGATAAAATCACTGAAATGTGATTTGACCAACCATTAACAGAAAAATAGACAGAAAAGTAGTCATATCCATAGTGCGCAGCAATTTTAAAATATAAAGGCACAACTAACCTCTTAAATTTATCCCACAAGCCAGGTCGTATCTAGGATTTTTTCGGGGGGGGGGGGGGGGTACAAAATAACTTTAAAAACGCATAACAAATCTGCTTATATATATTTTTATTACGGTTTGATGAGACAGACAAATGTTTCTTTTTTTTGTTGGGGGGGGGGGCTCAAACCACATAACCCCCCCTGGATACGGCCTTGCCCACAAGGATGTTGGGAAAAAAAACTGTTGGTGACTCATACAATCAAAAAAGGAGTTTTCCGTTATTACACAATCTTCCATGGTGTAAAGCATTAGAACTACTGAAAAGCACGGTGTAAACTAAAATGGGAAACGGGGCTCCTAGCCCCCCTACAAACCACACTTTGTCCCCTTTAGACCTAATTTTGTACACAGGTTTTCGCTTTTTTCTTCTCAAATAGTTTCAAGCCCTAACAGTTTCACGATTATATTTATGATTATGATTTTATCATTTTTTAGGTGTGTATAACTGAACTCTCGTCCAACTGAAGCCGTTCAGCTGAACCCATGTAATTGAACCCTAGTGTAGCTGAATCTCCCTGCAACTGAATCCTCGGGCAACTGAACCCGCGTTTAACTGAAACCCTCTTTAACTTAACCCCCATGCAACTGAACCCTCATTAGACTGACCTCGTTAGACTGAACCCCCGTTTAGCTGAACCCCTGTTTAACTCAACCCCCGCGCAAATGAACACTTCTTCAACGGAACTCCCGTCGAACTCCAACCAAATTAACTGAACCCTCGTTCACTGAACTCTTGTTCAACTGAATCCCCGTTTTCCCAAACCCCCGTTTATCTCAACCCCCCGTTAAGATCAAGCTCTGTTTGACTCAACTCAACCCAAGACCTTAGAATAAGTTTGAACTAGCGCTGATTAGAAGCTCAAAGTTTGCCAAAATTATGGCCCGATAATGTGTTTTTTTTCATTTTAATTGCAAACTATCAGCTTTTCAATTAGTGCTCAGATAAGGATTTGTCGAGGGGTAAGTGAAAAGACTGGTTTTATACCCGGTTCCCTAAGCTCAGTTTGACTTCTGGAGCTAAGTAAAATCATTTTGTTTGGGTCATTCCGCGTAAGACTAACCAGGTAATGACACCCAGTATAACAGACACTGAAAAAAAAATCTGGTTGTGTTATTTCTGTGTTGGATAAAGCGAACTATAAAAATAATTTTGGCTGCTTTTTGGGTTTGGCTTAACAGCCATTCATAATTTTGACGATTTTGACTTCTTTTTGTGAAGGAAAACAAATACCAAAATTGTTTCTCTTCTGAAAATAATGTTTATCTTTCGTATTTACAAATTAATTTAAATGAAAGTTTGGTTGTTTAAACAGCTCTATGGAAAATTAAAAAAATAGTTTGGATCTCTAGATACTTCCAAGACTGCTTATTAATAAATGTATATTTTTTTTCAAAACTCTCGATTTTATGCTAATGGTTTTATTACAAAACAAATTGTTAAAAATATTTTTTTTTTATATCAAGTTGTCAAGCAAAGAGAGTAGATCTATTTTTTTTTTCAATGAGTTTGCTTAGATTTATTGGCAATTTTTTTTTATTGGGGTTGATTGAAGTTGATTTTATGAAGTTCATTTTTATGAAGTTGATTGTAGCTCTGAATCAATTTTCTAATATCGTCGTGTGCTTTTTAAGTTTTGGGCCTTGTTATAGTTTAATCCCATGCAAGACATATGAAGTAATTTCCAAATCTTTTCCATTAAAGAGGGTGAGGTAGAGGCCACCTTTAAAGTAAAGTTCGGTTTTTGCGTCATAGCTCAAACTTTCAGGGTGCATTACCGAGAGAAAAACAACACGAAGGGAAACAGGTTTCACAGATTATCTGACATGGACGTCAGGGAGTCGTTAGCCCCCTCCCACCTCCCTCGTTAAAACATGGCTATTTTGCCAGGACAGATGTGCGGTTGTGTCTTGCTTGTATCAGTCCATGGCTTTGTCTAAAACCAAGTCAATTTTATTCTATTAAATTTTAATATAAGAAAAAACTTCCCAAAATAGATATTGGAATGAGGGTTGAGAGAATGAGGTTACATAGGGTTTAGTTGAATGGGGCTGAGTTGGACGACGTTTCAGTTGCATAAGGGTCCAGTTACACGAGGGTTGAATTGCACAATGGTTGGGTTACACGGGGATTCAGCTGCACGAGGGTTCAGTTACATGAGTTCATTTACACGAGGGTTCAGTTGCAATGGAACCTATTCTTTTTTGTTATACACCTTTTATTCACACAGTACAAATAACCTACTACCTACTTACTACCCAATTCAGTATGATTCAATAGTGGGTAGGACAACCAAAGCTTTTTGTACATTCTACGGGAACTGGATTTGGGAACTTGGACGTCAACGACTCATGAGAATTGCAACAAATAAATGACCTTTTCTGTAGATGGACTTTAAGTACTAAAAACAGCTAAAATGAAATTTGATTATTTGAATTGGTCAAATTGGAACTTACACAGGTCCAGGAAATCGTGACCCCAACCCCCCTCCACTTGTGTACCCCCTGAATTAAGTAGTCCAAAATTTTAAGCATCTTTTTGTGGTATAAAATACATGGTTCAATGCTGTACGCAAAAGCAAAATGATGATTGAGTTTTTTCTTTTAGAGAGCTTTTTGTGCATTCTGTCACGACCGAATTTGGGGGCTTGGTCGTCAAGGATTCAAGTGCATCCAGTGCAAACTGCTAATTCATAAGAAATGCCACAAATTAATTAAAGTGCCTTGCTCGGTGGATCATGTAGCTTCGCTGCCAGAGCCAGAAACCCGATCTGCAGGTTTGGCGGGACAAAGACAGAATGGAGATGGAACGGAAGCGCCCTCTCCACCTGGTTGGTTTTTTGTTTTCACTTCCTTGAGGTTTATGCTCCCTTTGAAAGTTTTGGTATGTTGGTATGTTTAGTATGTTATTTGTCTTCTCTCGTTCCGTTTCGCCATAGCCGAGCTTCAGCTCTCTGCATCTACTGAATCATATTTTTGAAGTTTGGTGTACAGAGTTTTTTACATTAAAAATACACTGAAAGTTTGTAACAAATTGCCAAAAAAGGGACAATTTTCCCATTTTTAAAGCAAGTTTAGACTCTTCTCTGGGAGAAATTCTAAGTAATATCATAGTTCTTGCTCACTGATTGTATATATCTGATAAAATGAGACAGATAACATGAGTATCTTGTCCCTTTGGTGACAAGAAACTTTTTTTTTTGTAACAAATTGTTTGTAATAAATTGCCAAAAAAAGAAAAATTTTGCCATTTAAGCAAGTTTAGATTCTTCTCTGGGAGAAACTCTAAGTAATATCATAATTCCCGCTCAATGAATGGACATATCTGAGACTAATGGATCTGATAATATGAGTATCTTTAGTGCAAGTTTGGCGAACAAAGCTAAATTCGTTAAGAAAATTCGTTATTTTCCTCCCCAAGCCACTCTCCTCCATTGTTAACCAGTGTTTCTAAGAGCAAGTGTTCCCTAGTGCTTGGAAGAGAGCGTACGTTTGATCCGAGATCCGATAATATGGGTATCTTGTCCTTTTGGTGCAAGTTTGGCGAACAAAGCTCTCTATTTCTTTGGTGAACAAAGCTCTCTATTTCTTTGGCGAACAAAGCTCTCTATTTCTTGGGCGAACAAAGCTGTGTTTTAACCAATAGAACCAGTGACCAATGGGACGTTTTAGCCAATGAGATGATTTCTATCTAAATCAAAATTTTTCAAGAAACTTCAGAAGCTGAATAGGAACTGTGCGTCCTACCCTGACGAGTTTCCTTTAAAGTTGTTATGTAAATTCGTTATTTTCCTCCCCAAGCCACTCTTCTCCATTATTAACCAGTGTTTCTAAGAGCAAGTGTTCCCTAGTGCGTGGAAGAGAGCGTACGTTTGATCCGAGATCCGATAATATGAGTATCTTGTCCTTTTGGTGCAAGTTTGGCGAACAAAGCTCTCTATTTCTTTGGCGAACAAAGCTCTCTATTTCTTTGGTGAACAAAGCTCTCTATTTCTTTGGCGAACAAAGCTGTGTTTTAACCAATAGGACCAGTGACCAATGGGACGTTTTAGCCAATGAGATGATTTCTATCTAAATCAAATTTTTCAAGAAACTTCAGAAGCTGAATAGGAACTGTGCGTCCTAC
The DNA here is from genome assembly GCA_027921565.1 of Artemia sinica. Lineage (NCBI taxonomy): Eukaryota > Metazoa > Arthropoda > Branchiopoda > Anostraca > Artemiidae > Artemia > Artemia sinica. The sequence continues at coordinate 76,472,267 of CM051260.1, read as the reverse complement.
CCTGACGAGTTTCCTTTAAAGTTGTTATATAAATTCGTTATTTTCCTCCCCAAGCCACTCTTCTCCATTATTAACCAGTGTTTCTAAGAGCAAGTGTTCCCTAGTGCGTGGAAGAGAGCGTACGTTTGAAAATGTTGAAATGTTGAAACGTTGAAAATGTTGAATCTTGAAGCGTACGCTGAAAATGTTGGTATCATGCCATAGCCGAGATTCAGCTCTCTGCATCTGCTGAATCATATTTTTGAAGTTTGGTGTACAGGGTTTTTTAGATTAAAAATTCGTTGAAAGTTTGTAACAAATGGTCGAAAAAAGGACAATTTTGCCATTTTTAAAGCAAGTTTAGATTCTTCTCTGGGAGAAATTCTAAGTAATATCATAGTTCTTGCTCAGTGAATGGATATATCTGATAAAATGTTACGCTGCAGGCTTGTCGTGAAATCGCTAATTTCAGAGTGAACATACACCCATAATAAGCCACGTATAAGCTACCTAGAGTTAAAATGCCTCTCAAAAATTTAGTTCTCCTTCCACATGCTTGCCATCAAAATCCAGACAAGAAGGAGACCGAAAGGGGGCCCAAGGACATATGCCGAGTTTCATGACTATCTTTACTGCAATTTGAAAAACGATAAAAATAATACTTGGACTTGGCCTTTCGATGCGCTCATTAAAATGAACAATGCAGAACGAAGAAGATATTTTACTGGTTTAGTTTCAATGAATTCCTGGTTGTTATAATTATGCTTATAATTATAGAAGTAAAATGTTTGAAGTATATTTGGTTTCCAGTAAAGCAAATGTAATGCAATAGCCTATAGAATTTTTTTTGAGGGAGGAGTGGAGGGAAGGGTTGTAACCCTACTTCAGTTTGTTGTAATTTCTGTTCGTTTTAAGTTTGACTTATTATTCACTTTGACTCCTAACCATTTTAGCGTTTATTTATTTATCAGTATCTTTTATCTTTATGTTTGATGACTATTTATTTTAATTTCTGTTTGTTTTGGTTTTAAATATTCATTGATAGTAATTTACTGGTTTAATCCTCTTCGTCTTTTTTCATCTTCTGGACACGTTTTGACATTGTTTGTCCTTCTAAACTTCAAAAAAGAGATCTGATAACTCTATATCTCAAGAGATTATTTTTTAGATTTTCTGGTGGTTTTGGACTTCCTTACTATTATTGGACCTAGTCAATTTGTTTTGCTTTTCCTAAATACTAATCTCCCCAAAACAAGGAAACGCCATATTTCTCTTTGAAGTCAAAAATGAATTTCTTACCCGTCTATTTCCTGATGAGTTTCAGCTGCTGTTGAAGCTCTAAAAAAAACACTTTCATAACCATACTGAAATAAATCAGTTCGACTTGGTTTTGATACAATTTTCTCAGCTTTTACCGGCCTTACAAAATTATAACCAAAGTTAAGGGAGTTTGTTGGATTTTTTCAAGTTTTCTAGCTTCGGGTACAATTTAATGCTGTATCTTCCCATCGGCATGTAATTTTCACCGATTTACCGGGATTGTGGGTAGTTAGGATTCGAATAATTTATTTTTTGTGGGGATAGTACAACAACCCACTCGAAGTGTTGGTCACAGCAGATAAATTACTCTCCAGGAAATACCAGAAGATCCGTTTTTGACAATTTCAAGTCAAATAGGAAATAACAATTAAAAGCTGGAAGCGATAAAATTTTTTTTCGAGAAAAGCATCTCTGATTCCTATTGAGCCCTAGTAAATGAACAATAATGCAAGAAGGCATAACGTGGATAAATATATTGTTTGGTGGGACGTAATTTTTCTTAATTGCTTAAAGAATCTTTTCCGGATATACCAAGGTTTTAGGTAGATATGTAATAATATAAATTTATTATATTATTATGTAATAATATAAATTTATTTTTAATAACGTAGATAATATAATATAAATTTATTACCCACAAAAAGCAAAAACAACAATGTGGAGTACAAAAATATGATTCGTCCTATGATTCGAATCATACTCGATATGGTTTGAGTGTAAACCACATATAGAAATTTTCCACAAGATCTTACCTGTCGCCTGGCAAGAAGGACATTTCATGATTTCACGGTGCGAGCCCACAATTGTTTCACCTCACCGAAAAGGGTCAAAGATGATGAGCGACAACTACCGTCCTATCGGCCTAACAAGGCCAGACTGCCAATATCCTTATTTCTGTTATACTCCAGAGGATCCAAGCTGTGTCGTCCTCAGTCATTGAATAATACTAGACCGGTTTCATTCCTCGGAGATCGACCATTGACAAAATTTTCACAGTTTCCCGGATTATGCAAAAATATCTGAATTCGACTTGTACCTGTAACCTGTACGAAATCTTCATTGGCTCTAAACTAACATTTTACCTTATTTGGAGAAATGACCTGTGGTATATCCTCCCTGACTACGGAATCTCACGAAACGTGGTTGACCTTATGAAACTTTAAACTTAGAAGTCATGTCATGACTAGTGAGGGTCTCTCTAATAACTTCCAGACGTCCGTAGGAGTCCTTCAAGGATGCCTCCTGTCCTCGGAGCTTTTTAATCTTTTCCTCACAGCAGTCATCACCCTGGTGCAATCAACTTGCGACAAAAACATAGAGGAGGTTTTACAGATGGGGTAGTCTACGCTGATGACATCAGTTAAACGGCTGAAACGCCTGATGATCTACGTAGCATCCAAGACAGAGGCTGTATTCTGCTCACGAAAGCCGCAGAATGTAAGTAAGCCAGAACTGAAACTAAATGGAGAAAGTATTCAGTGGGTTGACGAGTTCTCCTACCTTGGTAGTCTCCTCACCAGCGACAACCATCACTCAAAACATATAAAAAGTGACTTGCCTTTACGATTCCCATTTTGAAGCCCTTATACCCGAGCAAGGATATGTCTCTACAGCGTAAGTAACGACTTTTTGATACCTTGATCGCACCTATCGCAATCTACTCATGTGAAACTTAGACGATGAAAGTGGGTTATTAATGCCGACTCGCAGCATTTGAAACTAAATACCTCCGCTAAATTGCTGGAATTACCTACCTTTAAAGAATTTCGAATGTTAAAATCCTTTGGCGCCTTATCCAGCACACAATCCCCTCCAAGATCTAGCTCCAGTACCTTCGATGGCTTGATCACGTCCAACGGATGAGCCAGTACCGTCTCCCTAAAATTCTCTTGGAAGATTAATCCACGGTTCTAATCCTTGTGGTCGTCCACCGAAGAGATGAAAAGATGACTTCGCGCTTCACCACCTCTCGGACCATCCCTATCTAGTAGGAAACCGCAAGCCGTACAGGATCCTCAACCTCGCCATTATGAAGAAAGAGTCCTCAAGATGGCACTTTAAGGTTTGTTAAATAGGAATTAAAACTACTAGCACCACTGATAGTGTAGCAATACCCACTACGAACACATGCTTGGGAGGAGGAGAGCTCACGACACGTTATAGAGATCCTTGCCCCCCCCCCCAACCCTAAATTTTTTCGAAAATTATTTCTAAATTTCTATCAAAATTATAGAATACTTTTATATGATTGCCCTCCCCCCGTAGTAAAGTCATTTCTGTGTACATGCCTTGTCCAGAAGTACTAGAAAAAAAACAGCATAATTTTAATTCTAAAATTTGAATTTCAATGAAAGACCTATTGCTCATTTAGATCCAACACGAAATTTACTGAGAGTTGGCATATTCCTTTGTTCGTAACCTATTTGTTATTGATTATTAAATAGTTATGGTTAGGTTAGTGTGCTGCACATAGACTAATTAAATAAAAATATAGCAATTTTACTCTTTTGAAAAAACCGTTCTTTTATTTCTGGTCTAACATAAACCAAACTAAAAAAAATTAATATTTAAGATTTGGATTTAGACTTTCGAACTAATTTGGATTTTTTTCTGTAACGCTACATGGCCTTGTCGGCTTTTATTCATCCGAGACTAACTTGAATTTCCACTTTTATCAGCTTCCCTTAATCGTTTATCAATCCTCTGTTTTATTGGAAAATCCTTTAAAACATCCAATAAAAATCAAAAAGAAAAACAAAAGATCTTAAGAATTTATGCATGAAATTAATTCAGTAAATTATTTTTTCTGTACTTTCAGTTCCCGTGAGAATCGATACTGCCACTGTTGGTGCGTTTGGTAAGACCTCCTTGGATTCAGATATAGGTACTGAAATATCGCCTATTGTTGATGGTGAGGCAGGTAAGGGTTGTTCCATCCAATTTTATTATAAATGTAAATGCTTATAGCGGCAGAGATATACCACCCTTGAAGCCTTATTCACTTTTTGCTAAAAAAAAAATCAATTGGTCATACAGAAACACGATAATCATTATAAATCTAAGGATGAGGGAGGGGTAGGGTTAAATTCGGATGACTTTTTTCTTTTTCGCTTGACAGAGTCAGAGGCTAGGATTTCAATGACCTTTTTTAGCCGCCTGTACCATTTTTTTGTTGATGATTTCTTCCTGTTTAACATATTTGTATAGCCAGTTTTAAGACGAATGTATATACTTATAGTGGTAGAACTGTCACTTTATATGGCTTATTCATTACTTTTCTGAAAAAAGAACAATAGGTCATTACATGAAATGGGAAAATCAATATAAATCTTAAGGGGGAGAATGGAATTTAGATGGTCTTTTTTTCTTTTTCTTCTATTTTTGATTGACAGATTCGTAGACTAAAATTTCAATGACTTTTGTAGCTTCAAATTTCAAATTGAAATTCATTTAATTCAAAAACAAGACATAGCTCTCGTGGGCAAAACCCAAATACGATGTCTCTTAGTCATAATTAGCAAAATAAAGTTGTCTGATAAAACTTTGTCAGGATAAATAAACTAAAGGATAAAAACACTTGAGATTGAGAATAAAATTGTCTGATAGAACTTCGTCAGGATAAAATAAATTAAACAATAAAAACACTAGAGATCATTGAAATATTTCACAAAGCTTGGCACAAAGCTTTTACTGTAGCGCATGGTGTTACAGTTTACTGGGGTTAGCTTTGGAACCTTCTCAGCCACTTCCCTGGGGGGACGAGATCTTATAGGGACAAAAGGTGGGGGAAGGAATGATCGGTAGGTGAGATGTTGAAGGAGGGAGAAGCCAAATCTTTGGCATAATTTTCCTCGGTGGGAAGAAAGGGATTCAAGTTTAAATTCCTTGAGGTAAAAGGAGTAAGGTAGAGGGGAACTGCCATAAATGATTTGCAGTGATCTCTTCTGAACTCGTTCTATTTTATAAGTTTCATCCTGGGTAAGGGCAAAATGCCAAACTGGGCAAGCATATTCAACTAAGGGGCGGATGAAAGTGTAAAATATTAGTTTCAGCTTGTCCTTAGGAACTCGAAATTTTTTCAGTGTTTTTAGCATTTGAATTGTACCGTTAGCTTTTTTACAATTGTCTTTGAATTCTCCCGCCATGAAAAGGTCAGAAGAAATCACCACACCAAATAAAGTTATTTTATGGCTTATTTGCTCGGAAGCGATAGGAGGTTCGAAAGACGGTTGAGTATTCTGAAGAAAAGAAAATGTCGTGACTGAGCATTTGTCTTTATTCACGACCATGTTTAGTTCAGCCGCCTCTGAGGTAACTTGGTCGATGAAAACAGCAGCATTGCTCTTCGAATCCTTAGATACGATTTCCGTTAAGGACAAGTCGTCAACGTATTTCCATCTGTTCCCAGCTCAGCAGCAATTTCATTTATCATGAGGAGGAAGCCCGGCGGCCCGATCACAGTTCCTTGTGGAATTCCACAAAAAAACTGGCAGAGAAGTGGACAATTCGTCTTTGTACTTCACAGTTTGCTCTCTATTTGTTAAGAAGCTCTTGATGATTTTAATAATAAAGCTGGGTATATTTTTTTCCGCCATTTTTTCTAAAAGGATTTTGTGATCAACAAGGTCAAATGCTTTTCTGAAATCAATTGCAATCCATTTTCCAGGTTCATCCAGCTGTTTTAAAATAAAATCCATTAAATTAACGAGGTAATGAACTGTCGAACACTTAGGGATGTTACCAAATTGCTTTCGATCAGTTACTTTCAAAAGATATTTTTTCAGCCATGCGGCAACAAAGCTTTCGTATATTCTGCTAAAAACTGACGTAACTGTTATCGGCCGGACACCAGAGAAATCATTAGGTGTTCCTTTCTTTGAAATGGGGGTAATAAACCCTTTCTTCCATTTCTTTGGAAAATATCCTGTTTTTGTTACATTATTGAAAATCATCTGAAGGGGAAATGATAATTCTTTAGCAGATGCTTTAATGAGAGCAACTGGAATGTCAAAAGGGACAACGGAAGTTCTTTTTAACAAAGAGAGTTTACGGATTATAATTGCCGATAAAATATCAGCAATTAAATTATCATCTGAAGGAGTAATTAAATTTACTGGAGGATCCTCGGGTGGAAGAGAGGGGGGGGGGGGGGTAAGACTGCACAATTGAAGCAAAATGGGCATTTAAATCATCAGTTTTCTCTAGAGGCTCCTCCTTCATGAAGTCAACTGGTTGAGAACTTTTGCCATTCAGACTTTTTACTTTACTGAAAAACTGCGACGGCTTGGACTCCAAAAGATGGTCAACTTCATTTTCATAGTAATTTGCTTGTGCCTTTTTGATTTCCCATTTTATTTGGTTTGCCAACTGTTTTGCTTGCTTCTCTTGACCTTTTCGTATTAGGTGCAATTTATTTTTTATCAGTTGCTTTGTTTTTGAATTTACGTATGGTTTATCACTAGAACAGAATTTAGTCTTACGTTCGGGAAAGCACTCGAGAAATTTTGAGTTTACCTTATTATGGAATTTTTCTACTTGGGAATCCAAGTCTTTAGCTGAAGAGACCGTGACCCAGTTTTCTCCCGTTATCCAGTCACCGAATTGCAGCAGACCATGGTCAGTGATCGGCCTTGAAGTAACTTCGGTTACTGAATATTTAATTTTTACTTTTTCCAAGGGGTTCCACTGCAACATATAATGATAACTTCCACCAAGTGGTGCTAGTTTACTTGGATTCTGGTAATATTCCGAAAGATTTGTCAGGATTACATCCAGTGAAGTATTCCCCTTAGTTGTTGGGAAATCGACTAGAGTTTTAAGGTTAAGTGACCTGGCCAGCGATTTGCTATCGAGTTCGTTAGCATCTCCTAGCATTACTACTCCAAAATATGGGTGAGTTCTCTGGACGTAATCTGTCGATTCCTGCAGCTTCTCCCAAAAAGCTTTTCTTGCTGCAGCTGGCTGACCAGGTGAATAATAGAAAACGCACACTTCGTGTAGCTTCGTGTATCATTGAATTGTTTATAACATTTTACTGTTTGATAGGTGTAAGATACAATCCAATCTTTTATCCCTTATTTCTATGACTATCTTACCTTAGTTCTGCCCTAGGAATAACATATGTATGGATGATAGATAGACTTATCTATCAAGAAATGAAATAAGATCATTTTTATACAATCCTAAAAAAGGGCTTATCCCAGATTTGCCTCTCAATCACTTGGACTATCTGTCTTGGCTTTTTCTACAATTAGCCATGTCTTGATGCATGCAAAATACTTGATTTTCAATTGAGACCGAGGCCGAAACCCTTGAATTGAAACTCAAGTATTTCGCAGGCATCAAGACATGGCTAATTTAGAAAAAGCCAAGACAGATAGTCCGAGTGATTGAGAGGTAAATCTGGGATAAGCCCTTTTTTAGGATTGTATAAAAATGATGTCGTTTCATTTCTTGATAGACAAGTCTATCTTTTTATATAGACATACCCTAGAGTAAACAATAACTTTCCAGGCACTAGAAATTTCATTTGTTTTTAAAGAAAATAGTAGAGCCAGGAGAAGGAAAGGTACTTCTATGATATACCCCCTACCTAATATTCTTCTAATATGTTTCTCTAACGCTCAATCCTAATGAAATATACCAAAGTAAGATAAAAATGTAATACTTTAGAAACAAATTTGGACTATATATTTGCACATTAGGGGGGCGGGGTAAAGTATAGCGGGTCTGCACGCCTAATGTGCTACGGCGCTGTGAGCGCTATGAAATAGCTGACCCTCGTCATCTCAGTTTAGCTTGTTTTGTGCTGGTTTTTCCAAGTTTCCTGCAGTGATGGTGTAAGTAACCAAAGACTTAGTGTTCCTGACTTTGCCTAGTGCTATTGTGGTGCAAATTAAATACGAGAAGATCACCCTATTTGAACTTTATTCGCCTTGCTTGATTATAAAATCAATACTGATTGATTTTATTACGATTGATCTTCAGTTTTGATCTTAATTAAAGAAGTGGTTTTCAAGATGCTATACTTAGCAACCCCGTAACTTATATAGGCCTAGTCAGTGAGTTATGTATATTTATAAGTAGTAGGTTAAATATGTCACTGAGTTATGGCCTTTGCAAAACAAAAGTGATCCGTTTATCTGGCCTCCCCCAGGCCATTCAGCGTGTCCCCAGGTGGCGATAGGGGAACGCTCTACAGATATGTAGGGTACCTCCTTAGGAGGCACGGACCAAGGGGGGACCTTGTCCCTGGGGGTCCATAATAGAATCTGGGGCACCCTCGCCCGGGGTCATAAATACAGGCGGAGGAGGAAGAAGGCCCCTCAAATGTACACTCAAAAGGGCCCATTGGTTTGTCCACAAGTTCCATGAGTTGCAAACCTTCTCCCAGTAATGGGTTAAATTGCATGGTGATGCAGAACACCATCGCGGTAGGATCCTCTATAGGAGGACAACTGTGGCAGGGCGTAAGATCCAGATCTATGGACAACGACCTCTGCAAAGGGCTGCCTTGACCTTTTCGGGGTACCTGCAAGACTGGGGACCTTGCGGTCAACTCTATTCCCACTTGAGGAGTGGCACCCCTCGAGGAAATTATAGCCTAGTAAACGACACAGCATTCGCACGGGATTCTGACTAATGGACAATTCTTCTGGGATTGGTATGTTTTGATGGGCGTCTTTGGGCTGAAAAACCTCTCCCTAGCTAATTTATCTATTACGGGTTTTCCCCGTAGTAGCATAATATTTGTAGGCATGAATATATAATGAGTCGGAGGTAATAGGCTTGAGATTGTCTGTGCAGGATTTCAACTCTTGTTGATAGAAGAGCATCGCCAAGTGCTGAAAACCATGTTGTGACCAAGATGGGCCCAGGATTGCACAAAGCCTCCATTCATGGAGGTCCCAGGGACTTCTTGCTGTCCGGTTCTAAGCCGGCTTAAGCACTTCGGTGTAGACTTGAGAAGATATGTGATCCCCGTCCTGCACTGGTATCCGGGATCATTGCTTTTCCTGAGGCGAAAAAAAATTTCAATGATTTAAAGAACATGAAAATTGGAACTTGGAATGTTACGACATTAAAAAATGACTATCGTATCGACATTTTGACTGACGAATTCAGACGATTCGAACTGGATTTATTAGGAGTTTCAGAAACTCATATCCCAGGGGTAGGAAGCATGAAATTAGGTGATATAGAATTTGTTTACTCAGGCAGGAAGGATGGGGTACATAGACAGGGAGTAGGGCTCATGATGAATAAGGAAGCTGCTAAGTCTTGTTTAGGCTGGGAAGGTATTAATAATAGAATACTAATTGCTCATTTTATGACTAGAAAGTTCAGGGTATCAGTTATAGTAGTATGCGCCCCTGTAGAATCGACTGACGGAGATACTAGTGACTCAGATGAATTTTACTTACAGTTACAGGAGCAAATAGTCAAGGTCCCAGGTAGAAATATGATGTTATTGCTGGGAGATTTTAACGCCAAGGTTGGTAGAAATAAGGATAGATGGTATCCCAGCTTAGGTAAATTTGGTGTAGGAAAAGAAAACAGTAATGGATACAGACTTTTGCAATTTTGTAGGTATAACAATCTAGTTATAACCAATACGGTGTTTGGTCATAAAATGGCTCATAAGCTAACATGGTATTCACGTGATGGTAAGACAGCAAACCTTATTGATTATGTTATAGTAAACCGAAGACTGGCAGGATCAATACAAGATACTAGGGTATATAGGAGTGCTGTTATTGATGTTAAAAGTAAAGATCACCATCTAGTAGTGTCAAGGGTTAATTTAAAGCTGAAATATCGGAAGGGTAATTACCTCCCGGGAAGTTATGATGTTAGTAGACTCCAGGATGAGAATTTGAGAGAAACTTTCCAGGAACAGTTGAATACTAAACTTGAGAGTTTAAAATTTGATAATGTGGAAGATGGTTGGAATAATTTTAGAAAAATAATTTGTGAAGTTGCTGAAGGTGTATTAGGGAAGAAAGCTAGAACTGCAGCTAAGAATATTAGTGAAAAAGCTTTATGTTTAATAGAAAGGAGAAAGGACTTGTACAAGAATTATCTGAGTGATAGATCGCATGAAAACAAAAGAAATGTAAAGAAAGTGGAGAAAGCATTGAAATATGAACTAAGGAGGTGTGAAGTGGAGGCCATGGATAAAATTGCCGAGGATTTAGAAGATGCAGCTAGACGGCATAATAGTAAAATATTGTACTGGCATGTTAACAAATTGAGAGGTAGTAGTCAATCTGGACTTCGTCCCAGTTAAAGATAGGAATGGGGTGGCAATTAGCGATAAGGAGAAAGCTAAAGCGAGATGGGCCGAACATTTTGAGAACTTGCTTAACCGAGATAGAGTTGCAGGAAAAAATATAGAGGAAAATGAAAAAGTTTGTGATACCTTGGATGTGAAGGAAGATTTGTTTTGTGAGGAGGAATTAGCAACAGTACTAAAAGGATTAAAGAATAATAAGGCTCCAGGTGCTGATAGGGTGGTAAATGAGTTTCTTAAATATGGTGGCTCTGAGGTTAGAAATAAGTTATTGAAGATTATGAATATGATTTTTGAAAAAGGGGAAGTACCTAACGATTTTAGGAAAACCTTAATTAAGCCACTTTATAAGAAATGTGATTAAAGTGAGTGTGGTAATTATCGAGGCATTAGTCTGGTCTCTGTAGGTAGCAAATTGCTTAGTAATATGATACTTTTTAGCCTGAGAGATGCCGTAGACAAAGTTTTAAGAGAAGAGCAGTGCGGTTTTAGAAAAGGTAGAGGATGTGTTGACCAAATTTTCGCTCTTAGGCTAATAATTGAGAAGTGCCTAAGTTTTCAAACACCTTTGGTCCTCAGTTTTATAGATTATGAGCAAGCGTTCGATTCTGTTGATAGAGGAGCTTTAGTAAAGGTTTTATCCTTGTATGGTATACCAGACAAATACATTAAAGTGATTAGTGCTATGTACGAAAATAACACTGCTGCGGTTAAGGTAGGAAATGAGGTTAGCAGCTGGTTTTGTATTAAATCAGGAGTTAAGCAGGGTTGTGTTCTATCCCCCTTTATATGGATTATTTTGATGGACTTTGTTTTAAGGAGCACAGGAAAGGCAATGGGAGACCACGGAATCAAATGGGGAGGAAAAAGTCTCCTGGACTTGGATTATGCTGATGATTTAAGCATCCTAGATGAAAGTGTGAGCAAAATGAATGAAGTTTTAGAACGAGTTCAGGGTGCTAGTATTGGTTTGAAAATTAATGTTAGGAAGACTAAGTCACTAAGGCTAGGAATAAGTGAAGATGAAAAGGTGACGTTGGGTAATGAAAAGATTGATCAGGTGGGCAGCTTCACTTACCTTGGTAGTATTATTAGTAAAGATGGTGGGAGCAGTGAAGATGTTAAAAATAGAATAGCCAAGGCTCAGGGTGTTTTTTTCACAGTTAAAAAAAGTCTGGAAGAATAGGAAGATAAGTCTGCAAACCAAGATTAGAATATTAGAAGCTACAGTGATGACAGTGGTCAAATATGGCTCTGAAGCATGGACGCTCCGAAAAGCGGATGAAGATTTGCTAGATGTTTTCCAGAGAAATTGCTTAAGGATTGTTCTGGGTACCCGGCTGACTGACCGTATTTCAAACAATAGGCTATACGAAAAATGTGGTTCAATACCGCTTTCTAGGTCTATAATGAAAGGTTGAGGTGGTTAGGGCATGTTGTGCGGATGAAGGATGACAGATTGCCGAAGATTGTTCTTTTCGGCCAACCATCTAGGGCTAAACGGAAAGCAGGTCGTCCCCGTCTGGGGTGGGAGGACGTCATAAAGAAAGATTTAAAGGAAATGGGAACTTCGTGGGTGGGTGTAAAAAGGGAGGCTTTGAATAGATTGGGGTGGAGGAGGAGCGTGCGTAGCTGTGTTGGCCTCAGGCGGCTTGGTGCTGCGATGAGTTGTTAGTAGTTAGTAGTAGTAGTAGCTTGGTGGTGGCACGATCTACATTTTGTAGCTTACTGCAATTTGGACTTTTAAAAGCGCCACCAGATGGCTCTACCACAGCCACAACATCTATCAAACGCTCTCATCCCCGGAAATGTTGAGGTAGATTAAAAAAAAGGGATGAAGATACCAATGTTAATTTCAACTAGGATCAAGACTAAAGCCCTGCTGCATAGACCAAGTTACCTAGTACCAGTAAATTGCTTTCCTGCTTATGAAACGCCGCCTGTGCTCACTCCTTGGTATAGCGAACCGGTTGTGATTAGCGATTGTGACAAATCACCACCTGCTCTACATCCTCAGTGTTTTTCAGCTAAATAAAAGCTACCTAATATACTCGTGTGTAACGCGTGTTCCTTGAACAATAAAATTGACGAACTCAAAGTTATAATCAAGCAGAACAACGCTTCAGTCGCAATAATAAATGAATGCTGGGACATTACTTCTGATTCGATGAGCATTAAAGGCTACACTGGCTACTTTAATACTCGTCGTCACTATGGCCTGAATCGTCGTGGAGGCGGCGTAGGAGTTTTCTTTTCGGACGACCTACCGTCAAAGCTGTTAAGTGATCCAATTGACTCCGACTATGAGATATTGTGGACGGAATGTAAACCAACACATTTATCAAGGAAATGCTCGTGTTTGATATTCGTTTCGGTCTATTGTCCTGAGAGTGCCAGAAACAGGAAAATAACTTCTTGAGCACATACAGTTTTTCGTAGACAAAATACGCCAAAAGTATGCCTCTCCTGCCTTTGTGATTGCTGGTGACTAACCAAACAAAAAACAGTGGATTTCCAGTGTCTTGGATTTGCGGCAAGTTGTCGCAATACCGACCCATCAGAGTGGCAGCATACTTGACTTGATTTTAACGAACCTTACATACTTCTATGATGCACCGCGGTTCCTAGGACCCCTCCAGAACTCCGATCATTTCATAAATTTCTGGGAAACAAATTCAGCAATCCCCAAACCCAAACGAGTCAAAACTACTATACGACCACTAACAAGAGATTCAATTTTTACGTTCGGCCGCTGGATCGGCAACTATGAATTTGATGACATTTGCCCCGAGCCGGACATCAACGTCAAAGACAGTAAGCTAAATAGCCTACTTCAGGAGAAGTTCGATGCTTGTCTCCTGACTTAAGTCATTACCGTTACTGATACTTATAAACTTTGGATCACAAGCGACCTCAAGGACCTAATTAAGAATCGTTGCCGCCTTCACAGCAATGGCGAATCAATTGTTTTAGCCAAGTTACGGAACCATATTATCAAACTGCCCAGGCGAGCGAAGAGACAATATATGAAGGACAAAAGTATGCCCTTACTTACGACAGATCCACACAAATGGCATTCGTCAGTAAAAAGACTTGCTGGTAAAACGACACCCAATGACTTACAGGGATTGTAAGAGGATGGTACCTTGTTATTGGCTATGGAAATGAACTCCTTTTTTGATGGCATCTTTACCACCTTTCCGTCAATCACCAGTTCAGAAATCGAGTCTCTCATTACTGAAGCAGAGATTGATAATGTAGTTGTAATTTCCAAGTTTGCCGTTTACAAAAAAACTTTAGAAGCTGAATAGGACCTGTGCGTCCTACCCTGGCGAGCATCCTTTAAAGTTGTTGTGTGAATTCATTATTTTCCTTGCCAAGCCACTCTCCTCCATTATTAACCAGTGTTTCCAAGAGTAAGTGTTCCCTAGTGCTTGGAACAGAGCGTAGGTTCGCATCATACCCAAAGTGAAGAGTCCCCAATCTTGCGACCTATCTATCTCAACCTATCTTACCTATCTCAATAACCCCGAACCTGTCTAAGGTGGCACAAACGTTTATATACCGCGAGCTGATGTCACAGGTTTCTCAATTTATCGACCCGTATCATTACGGATGCTTGAAAGGAAGCAGCACAACTGTTTACTTAGTGAGAATGTATCACCTTATTGTCGAGTGGCTTGACCGAGGAAGTGTGATTGTCGATCTTCTCCTAGTGGATGATCGAAAGGTCTTTGACCTTATTCGCCATTTCATAGCTGTGACAAATTTACGTGCAATGGGTGAATGCAAGCATATTCTCCTTTTAGTGGTCGATGTTTTGCACGACCGTTTCCAGTGCGTTTACAGCCTTTTCCGTGGATGAGAAGAGATGAAATGAGATGGGTTTTATTTTCAACTAATAATTACGTCATACTTAACTGGCACTTACCACATTTTTTAAATAATATTATCGACGAAACGTAGAAAATGGTAAGAACATGTGACGCTTTATTAAGCCACTGTTGTGCCTTGAGCAGCGTCACACAATCTTTCATCGTAAACCAAACTCATTAACTCTTTCTACTCTTTTCTTACCTTTCAATGCTATTCAACCCTTCCGAATAAAAAAAAAAAAAAAAAAAAAAAAACCACAAAACTAAACCCCCCAAAAAATAAAAATGTAAAAAACTAACAATCGAATACACTCAATTCCCACCCAACAAAACTTTTTAATCTAATTTTTAACTGAAACTGATTTTCTGACTCTCTAATGCTTTCCGGGAAACCATTCCACAAATTAACCGCATAAATTTTAATTACAAAACTATATCGACTCGTACTCCTTGCTTCTGAGACTAAGCTTCCACGACCTCTAGTCCTATGCTGATGATAATCTGAATAAAGCTTAAAAAAATCTCTAAAATATTCAGGAGATGATCTATTAAGCACTTGGTAAGTAAACACTCCCGCCTGATGGTTCCTGATCTAATGAACATTTAAAACCCTAAAACTCACAAAACATTCACGCGTGTGCTCATACTGAATGAACTCACCTAGTACTCGAAGCGCCTTATTCTAAAGAATCTGCAATATTTGAAGAAAAATTAAATGCCTAAGTACAGCAACCATAAACAATAAAAGGATGAAAAACAGTATGATATACATATCTTAAAACAGTTAAAGGTAACACGTATTTCAAACGCCGCATCACTCCAGGACCTCGTGCAAGTTTAGAAGAAATCATATTTATGTGTTTCTTCGAACTAAAATTATTATCAACATAAAATCAAAAATATTTATTTTCAAAAACCTGTGAAAGCAACAAATTTTCAAATACTATGGAAGCACTATTTACAATTTTTCGTATCCTACTAAAAATCATGTAATTTGTCTTAGAAGTATTAACAACAAGGGAACTAGAGGTAAACACCAAAAACTTTTCCAACGTTCGATTTGCTTTATCCACTAGTTCTTCCAATGATCGTGCAAAAATCGTCAAAGCAGTATCATCGGCAATGGTGTAACAGTTGCTTCAGGCATGTAGAACCTCAGAGTATCGACGTATACGAGAAAGAGTAACGGACACCAACTCCGAATGGGCTGAGCTCTACGAGGCACGAAACTTGCAGTGCTGTTGTTTTTAGCAGTTTTAAACTTTGTCCTTTTTGAGTTTGAGGACAGGTTTAAGTACGTAGACGAATTCTTCTGAAATATCTCATTGGAAACTCAGAGGCAGTTTCCCAATTCAGTCATGCAATAATGGGTAACTTTAAAGACCAATGTACTATCAACAGCCTTCAAATTAACGAAGGAAAAACCAAAATCCTTCATTTTAATCCTCTTAAGAGGCACTTTGTGAGTCCTCCTCCACCGCATCCTAGTGTGTCTTCGGCTGTAATTCTCGGTGTCACATTTAGTGTTGACTGCTCGTTTACTACTCACGTTGATACAATCTCTAAAAAGGCAAATGGTACGATGCACACCTTTATCTTACTACGTCGTTTCGGTTTTTCTGTGTCCCAACTTAAGACAGCTTATCTTACATACATCCGACCAATTCTCGAGTATGCTTGCCCTGTATGGAGCCCTCAAGTCAACAACACAAGTTACCTAAGCGATCAACTTGAGTCACTACAAAAAAAAACCTTTAAAGTTATTCTTTCAGACGCATATGTAGGCTGATTTCTGAATCGGCATTATCTGTCCTACAACTACCATCCCTTCACGAATGTCGTTTGGGTTTGATCTGTAAATTTGGCCAATTTCTTCTTAGCAGTGAAAAACATAGAGAGATTCTACCACCAGTTATGAGGAATAAAATAAACACAAGGTCAGCTAACAGTGAGATTGGAATTGCCTACTCCAAGAACAAACCGTTTTGATAATTCGTTCGTTCCTTTTTACATGTCAGTGTTTAATAAGTTTTAGTCTCGTGTTTTTTCTTTTTTCTTGTTTTAGTTGTAAGTACTAGCGCCATTTAGTTGGAGTTTTTATTCTAAGCTATGATTGCTCGTATAAATGAGACTATTCTGTTCTATATTATGTAGTACGAATTGTTTTCTAGCTTCACACTGTCCAAATACTTTATTCAACCCCCCCCCCACCTAATGTGCAAATATATAGCCCAAATTAAGGTTTTTAAATCTATTCTGTCACTTCTTTTTGTCTTGTCGCACGCTAAACTGAAAGAAACTAACGAAAAAAAGCTTCTATAATGCGTCAATGAATGAACAACTTGAGCGGTAGGGGGTTTATCATACAAGTACTGAATGAAATTTTAAATAATCAACTGAAATACCAAATAGGTATGAGTTTAGTACTCCCGCTGTTCTCGTGGCAATGCAAGGCACATCTTTTGGCCAAGACAGTAATTTAGGCAAAGCACAATATGCAAAGCCCATATTTTGGCAAAGACAGTAATTTTGGCAAAGACAGTAATTTTGGCAAAGCACAAATATGCTTATGACAAGTCTATCGGCGTAATAATAAAAGCTCAGGAGAAGGTTGTTGCCAAGCCATATCTATCCTCACAAAACACCTCTGCTCTTCAGCCTATATTGTGCCTATAACTTTAATCACTAAATTGTGAAAGATATATATATGTGTGTAAGAGTTAGCTAAACTTTACTTAATATATAGTAACTATTAAAATCACGTTCGCTTGTATATGAAGCCAGTTTTTGTTTGAGTTGTTTTCTCGATCTATCCCGAATCGTCAAGGCCGTATCCAGGGGGGGGGGGGGTAGGGGCTTTGACCCCCCCCCCCCCCGAAAAAAAATGTCTGACTCGTGAAAATTAACAAAAATGAATATAATCAAGTTTTTGATGCGTTTTTTAAAAGTTTTTTTAATAAACGAGTCATCTTTTTTTTACTCGCTTTTAAAAGCCTACCAACCCCTTGTTTTTGTTCGTTTTGAGAACAGTTAAAAAAAAAAAGGATTAATACCTTTCCCCTCCCTTCTTCAAAGGGTGCTATTACAATTTAGACGGATACAATCAATATGCATTAAGTTTGCATGTTACCGTGAACGTCCGGAATTGGTGAATGTCGACATTCAATGGTGAATCTCCGAAATATTGTTTTTTTCCTTGGATTTAGTCAGCGTTGCCAGTCAACTTTTTCAGTTTAGTGCAAGGTTTGATGATAACAGGTTATGTTAGGTTAGACTAGGTTAGGTTAGCTTAGGTTAGGTTTATAACCCATTTCTGTTATAACCAAATTTAACCTAATCTAACCTAAACTAATATAATCTAACCTAACTTTAACTTTTGCCATCATGGTTTGCGTAAGACTGAAAAAGATGATTCGCAAAGCTGATTGAACCCAAGCAGAGAAAAACGAATTTCGTACATTCACTGGTGAATGTCGACATTAACCAGATTTCGGACATTCACGGTAACATAGACATTAAGTTTTCTAATATGAATAAATTCTTTGGTTGATTTACTTTGTAAGTAAATCTTCCATTCTGAAAAAATAGTTATTTAAGGGTTTATGAGGTTGTTAATTACCAATCTGTGGCTACTTGCGATCTAGAGGTCCAACTTAATTGTGTGCCAGTCCTACTATGACTACCTTCGTAGCGACTACCAATGCCGTGTTTCTGCTATAAATATTTTGCTTTCTACATTAAGATGCTTTCTACAGTAACTTTCTACATTAAGATGCTTTCTACATTAGCTTTCTAGATTCAGATGCTTTATACATTAGCTTTCTACATTAACTTTCTACATTAAGATGTTTGTAAAAATTGCTTTTTTGCTTAGTTTCTCTTTCTCTCTTTTCCAGACGAAGCTCTTGAACCCGGATCTCAGCGGCAATATTCAATCAAAGATTTTGAGTTGGTTCGAGTTATTGGTCGTGGATCTTATGCCAAAGTATTACTTGTTGAATTAAGGAAGAATAGACGAGTTTATGCCATGAAAGTAATAAAAAAAGAACTTGTCACGGATGATGAAGTAGGTATTTACTGTCGGTTTCCTAACCAATCGCTATTATTTTGGTTTACAGGTGTCTACATGGAATTTTTTAGGGAAGGAGGGATACAGTTTTGAAAAACAAGCAATAAGGTAAATTATATGGAAGATACGAGAAATTAAAGGGCATCTTTTGTGGGACCGAGAATGAAATACACAGACCTGAAATAAGTAACCCTTCATCCCTGCCTGCGTGCTTATATTGGTTTATTCGGAATCAATTTTCAAATTAATAATCAGTTTTTGTAATATAGCCTTATTATCACAACCTCAACTTTTAGATGTGTCAGACTTACCTCTGAAGGATTAATGCATGATTCATAAAATATCAGATGAGGTGCAATGACGATAATGGAAATTTTCTATAAAAATCTACCACCAGGACAGCTCGAACCTGTGGCGTCTTGCACAGTCAACTGGCGCTGTGTTACTGTCGTAGCCTATCGTAGCGTACTTGGGGCCGTGGGCTCAAGTTCTACCAATAAATTTTAATTGTTTTGACGGTTGTGAAACCGCCAAAAACAGGGATTGCTATGACAACAATTTTTATTGCAAATACGTGTTGCTTTTATAAAGATCGCAGGCCTAATTATGTTGCGGAGCAACTCTACTGCTTTACTATTGTTGTTTGTTTTTGTTATTTTGGTGGTGAAAAGGTGTCCAGTAATGATGAGTAACGATGTCCAGTCCTGTAACGAGGAAGTTTTTCGATAAATGGATCTTGACACCGGCAGAAATGCTTTTCTGAAGAATGCAAAATGTCCAGTAATTCTGTAGAAAAAAATTTAAGCCATTTCTATTTTTATCTTGCTCAATAATTTCAGTAAGAAGTAAAAGAAAACTGTCATAAATGTAAGAAACTGCCATAAGCTGTCATAAATTATAAACATTTAAGTTCTTAGTGATTTTGTTGCGTCGATGTCGGGTAAAAAATAAAATTGACCCTTTGTGATATGAGGCTAAGTTTTGCATCTCTTATAGACTTCTAGGAAATTATTCTTCGAAAAGCTAATCTGCCAATCATAGGCTCTGATTTTAAAAGTTTTTGACTTTGATGGAATTAAAACACAAGTGCTCTAAGAAGAAGAATCTATTAGATATTTTCCAGAGAAATTGTCTACGGATTGTTTTGGCCACCCGTCTGACAGAACGTATTTCAAAAATTATGCTGTACAAAAAAATGCAGTTCTATTCCGTTTTCTAGGGCTATAATGAGAGAAACGTTGAGATAGATAGGACATATTCTGTAGATGAAGGATGAAAAATTGCCAATGATCGCCCTCTTTGGCCAACCATCTAGGGCCAAATGAAAAATGGGTCGTCCCCGAATGGGTGGGAGGAGGTCGTAAGAAAGGATTCAAGGGAAATCGGAAATTCTTGAAAGGGTGTAAAGATGAAGGCTTTAAATAGATTGAAACGGAGGAGGAGCGTGCGCAGCTCTGCTGACCTCAGACGGCTTGGTGCTGCAGTGAGTTGTTAGTAGTAGCAGAAGTAGTGCTCTAATATTCTAGTAGTAGTAGTAGTAGCAGTAGTAAGAGTAAGTGCTCACCTTGGTGGCTCCTATGTGGAGGGAAAGGGTTCTGAATATTTTTTTTTTCATTAGAACACCTACCACAAGAGGCTATTGGATCACAATCAAACTTTTTTGGAAGCTAAAAGAAGCGCCCTAGTTGTGCTTTTCAGGAGTTTTGACATAATCCATTCCCTGCGGAGGGGGGATTAAGGGATCAATCATGTTATTAAACCATTTATATTAAAAGATGGCAAGATTTGAACCAAACTTTGTAGAAGGCAAATGCTAGTCTCCTAGTTCTTGCTTTTGGGGATAAAGACCTGATGCGACTTGTGGGGAATTAATGGTTTAGAGGTGTCTTAATTCATATTATCAGGAAACCTTGCAGAGTAGGCTATAAGATATTAACCGAACTTTGTCGGAAATAAGAGCAAGTGCCACACCCATCCTCGGCGTGTCAAAATGAGATGCACACCCAGAATGGATTTTCGCAGAGATTAATTTAATTTTTTTCCACAAAACAAGTTTTTCAAAAAAATTAAAGAGCTCCATTAATGCAAAAATGAGCAGAAATTAAGTCAAATAATTTTCCAAGCGTAAAACTACCACAAATCACCATCAGTAAATTAATGAGTGAAACACCACAAAACATTTTATTGAAAAAAAAAACAAATGACCGTGGATTGTCAGTTTAATATATATATATATAATATATATATATATATATATATATATATATATATATATATATATATATATATATATATATATATATATATAATATATATATATATATATATATATATATATATATATATTATATATATATATATATATATATATATATATATATATATATTATATATATATATATATATATATATATATATATATATATATATATATATATATATTGACTTGACTTGCTTTATTTACTACTAATTACAAAATAAACTATATACAAGCAACCGCCCGGGGAAGGCTCAAAAAGCCTGATGAAAGACGGCTGCAATTCTCTAATTCTCAACCTCTCAAAATTCTAATTCTCAAAAAAAAAGACCTGAACACTCTCTCAATTAAACAGTAATACCAAAAACTATGAAGAAAAGAGAAAGAAAGAAAGAAAAAAAAAAAAATAAGACATTAATGATGACAATAATAATAAATTACCTCCCCTCTCCCAATAAATGTTTTTTTATTTTTACTTTGAACGACCCAATGTGTTCAGCTTCCCGAACGCCAACTGGGATATCATTCCAAATAGCCGGAGCCAAATACCGAATCCCGAAACCTGCACGTGTGGTGTCTCGATACTCAACCGTAAAATTTTCCGCCTCTCTAGTCGCATACCTGTGGAGTGAACTATTTACGCGAAAAAAATTTGTAAAAACTGGAGGACATACATCATTCCAACATCTATAGGCAAAAATAGCAGCTTGGTAATCGCGAATCTGACCAATGTTAAGCACTCTTAATTTTTTAAAACATGACGCGGTATCATTCACATTTTCTATATAATTCTCAAGAAGACGTACTGTTTTATTTTGTAAAATCTGCACTCTTCTGAAATTTGCATAAAAATTGCTAGACCAAATGACACAACCATAAGACATATAAGGCGCAACAATACTATGATACAATAATAAAAGAACCGATAATAGTAAAAAATGCTTCAAACGACGCAAAATTCCCAGACCTCTAGCAACTTTAGCTGCAACAAGATCACTATGGTGCTTCCAAGACAAATTACAATCAAGCTGGAAGCCCAAATAACGCACCTCATGCACCTGTGACAAAGGCTTACCATTAAAAATATCTCTCCATCAACACTCGGAGGCTTACCAACTCTCCTAAAAATCATAAAATTAGTTTTTTTAACATTCACTGACAAAAGGCTGAAACTTGTAAATACATAAAATGACTTTATAACCCTATTTACTTTCAACAATAGATCACCAATCATTCGACTAGACATAGTTAAAGCAGTATCATCCGCGAAAGTCGTGATAAAACACTCCGGTAAGTAAAGACGCATTGAATCAACATACACAAGGTACAGAAGTGGTCCCAAGACAGATCCCTGAGGTACACCACACTTCACTTGATAGGGAGAAGAAAATGCATCATTTAAAACAACTTGAATAGATCTTCCACTTAAAAAACTATCAGACCATTTCAGATAATTACCACGAACTCCAAGGGACTGTAGACGTTTGAGTAAAATTTTAAAATCCACTGTATCAAACGCCTTTCTAAAATCAATAAAAACAGTCAAAGGGATTTCACCACGTTCAAAGCATCTATTTACAATATCACAGAGAGAATGCACGGCGTCCGACGTCGAGTGACCTTTCCTAAAGCCGAACTGAGTTTCACTTAACATCCCTGTTTTCGTAAGGTAATCATATAGCCTTTTATGCACAATTTTTTCAAATATTTTTGAAAACAGGGGAAGGATTGATATAGGTCTATAATTTTCGATATCTAGTTTAGACCCACCTTTATGGAGAGGGATGACTTTTTGCCCTTTTAAGCGCATCGGGGAATACCCCAGTTTCCAGGGAAAGAATACTTGAAAAGAACTCAGCAAATTTATTAGTAATAATCGTTTCATCACTCACCGCTTCTCCTTGAATCAGCAGCGAATTGGGTGGAGCTTCTTTCCTCTTTCCCAATAGGTCATTTATAACCTTCCAAGTTCCTCTCGCATTATCCTTGCTATTTGTATGTTGGAAAACTTTTTCAACAATTTTTGATCCTGATACAAATAGTATTGTTTAATTTAATTTTATACCTCCTCAAGTTGACCTGAAAAATAAAACTTGTTATCATTCCCAATTTATTCTATCTATGCTCTTTGACAACCTGGATACACTTGTATTTTTTTTTTTATTTATTTAATTTCTAAGAGAAGAAGTAGTAATAGTAGAAGCCGCCAAAGTTTCAACATAATATCCCCAGTTGTTCTCGATATAATGCTGAGGTTTCTTATTGGCAACCATACACACAGTGCCTTTTGATTTAATTTCAACAAAAACATTTAGCGTAAAAATAAATGGGCCAGTTACATTATTGTAGGGGAGAGGGGGATTGGCATACACAATATCCCTAGAGACATAGTTGCTGGACCGTTCTACTATGCCGAAAAATGGGCCGTTTCAAAATTTTGACTGGATCTGTTTGAAAAATGAATGGCCTTGGGAGGAGGGCTGTTTGCCCTCCAATCTCTTTTTACTTTGAAAAAGGGCACTAGAACTTTTAATTTTGATTTGAATTAGCTCCTTTAAAGGTTTCAGTACCTTTAAACTATGCTTATGATATTGCTTATGTGCCCTTTTGAAAACCTGCACGCAAATAGTTTTTTTGCTTGAACATGCCCTAAAGATCTCATCTTAATACCCTTAGCGTCATTAGTTACATTAACTGTAGTGGTATTATGAATAGTATACACTTAGTGCCTTCTGGCTAGTTCAAAATCCGCCACAACGTACCCTTAAAGGTCTCATTTTACAATATAAGCTGTTCTTGATATATTGCTTTGTCATCTTTTTGAAAATCCCCGTGGTCACAGTTTGTTTTGATGTAGTTTAACATCCGCCTAAATATTCCTTAAAAGCTTCATTTTTAAAAGCTTCACCTTCCCCTCTCAGAATTCCTTAAAAATTTCACCTTCATACCCTTAGGTATAGTGGTAATAGTAGTCACAGTAGTATTATTTGTTTTGCTGGTAGTAGTATTAATAGTAATAGCGGTAGTGCTAGTAGCAGCAGTAGTATTAACGTAATGCCTTTTGGTAAGTAGAATATCCCTCTCATCAAGTCCTAGAATTTTCAACTTAATACGACTAGCCATTGCTATGACATTGCTGATATGTCCTTTTGATAACCTGTATGCTCATATACTTCTTGAAAATTTCCTCTCAGTGCTCATAGCCTTACAAGTAATAGCAATAGAAGTAGTAGTAGCAGTAGTAGTGTAGTAGTAGTAGTAGTAGTAAATATAGCAGTGATGGTAGTATTAGTAGTAGGTGCACATATTGCCTTTTGGTCAGATGATCTTCCCCTTTTAGCATTCTCTGAAAGTTCCAACTTAATACCCAAATCAATTCTTGAGATACACTCTTTTGTCAATGTACATGCATATAGCGTCTTTTCATTTAATTCAAATATTCTCTCAACATTGTAAATAGAGCAGTGTGGTAGTAGTAATGGTGGTGGTTGTAGTAGTTGTAGTAGCATGCAAATATTGCTGTTTTGATCATCTCCGTTATTATTTCCTGTAACTTCCAAATTAATTTGCCCAGTCATTCCTGAGTTACGCCCTTTTGACAATCCGCATACACATGACGTGTTTTGATTTAGTTCGACACTCCCCTCTTCATTCTCCAAAAGACTCATCTGAATGCACTTCGTCTTTTTCGACAGTAAAGTTCAACCATGCGTATTTTTCTCAATAGCATATACTGTATGTAAACAGTGAGCGGATTGCCTAACTTACAGCCCTTGCCCTGAGGACTGTGGGGAGGCTCACATCCCCAAAGACATAATCACTGGATCTTTCAACAATTCTGAACACAATAGCTCTCTTAAAATTTTGATCAGATTTGTTTTGAGGAATGATAGGCTTGGAGGGGGGATGGTTGCCCTTAATTTACTTTTGACTCTTAAAAAGGGTACTAGAACTTCTGACGTCCAATCAAATAAGCCCTCTCCGATCTAAAGTTTATGAGACCCGTTCCGTAAAAACTATATTCCCCGGGGTATAACTTACAACCTTTGTCCCTGGGCTCTGGGGGGTTGTGTCCACCCTGAAGACATTGTTGTATGCTCTTTGGACTATTGTGTCAAAATGGCCATCTCATAATTTTGATCGGATGAGTTTGGGGAAAAGAGGATGTCAGGGGGAGGGGGGCTAGTTGCTCTCCATCACTTTTGACTTAAAAGGAAACTAGAAATACATATTTCTAGTCAAATGAACCTCCTCTAAAGTTCACACGACCACTCCTTCCATAAGAACTATATGCCCCTGAGGCATAACTACAACCCTTGCCTTCAGACTCTGTGGGGCTGTGTCAACCCCAAAAGCCTTGTTATGTGATCTTTTGACTATTTTTTTTTTTTAACAAATAATTATCTTGGAATTTCTATCAAATGCATTCGGGGAAAATACGACGGGGAGTGGGGTAGCTGCCCTCCGATCACTTTGACTCTTCAGATGTATTCAGTTATGGATATCTTGCTGTTTTAAGTTGGCCTGGGAAATAGTGGCGATTTTAGGGCCACTCCTGGTCATATTACAAGACATTTTATGGAAAATATATCATTTAGCAGGTTCTACTGGAGAGAGGAGATGACGGTGAATCATATTAGAAAGCATATATATGTTTTCCCAATGTCACTCATTTTTATTCTCGCTTTCGAAAAGCAAAAATACTTCGTCTTTGCGACGTTACAAATTCCACGTTGCCACAGGCTTGGTTAAAAACGAAATTTAAATCAGAAAGGAAAACATGACAAGCACTTAAATTAAATGAGGATGAAAAGGGGTAAAAAAAAACGAATCATAATTTAAAAGGGGATAACCAGTGGTGTGGTGACTGAGTAAAACCTGTTAAACATGTAAACTCTAAGATAGAAATTTTTGAAGTAATTTCAACATATTTTAGCTCCTATTGATGTCTGTATGTTTCTGCGTTTAATTGATCAACGGCTTGGCTATGATTCGATGGTTGAAGGAACATGCTATCGCGGCGGCAAAGTCCATCTCTAGAGATGGGAATATGGGAAGCTGCTAACTGGGGAAACTTCAGTTCTTCTTTGGGCAAAAAAAATAACGTCATCTAGTGGTACTAGAACGTCTTCTACCTGTCAATAAAAAAGCCTCAGTGAAAATATTAGTAGTTATTATTTTTATTCCGTTTTATTTTGTTTTACATTGAACTGAAGTGTACCGCTTTTTCCAAAAAAGCACAGTAGTTATATTCAGGGGCGTTCTGAGGCTCATTTTATTTGGGGGGGGGGGATCTTCGTAAATTTTACCGAATCGCTACCTGATTTATGCCAAATTTTCTGCAGAAATCAAGAATTTTGCTAAATTTCGGCCGATTTTGCAAAATTTCGGCCAAAATTTTACAGAAAGCCAAAAATTTTTTTGGGGGGAGCCCCCCCCCGGGACGCCCCTGGTTGTATTTGCATTGGAAAAGCTTTAACAGGCCCATCTAACCTAGCCCTAACATTTTTGTGTTCAGTTAAAAATTGTTTATAAATAAAAGAATACTCCTACATGTTGGATATTTCAGGTCAGATGTCAATAAACAAAGATCTGTTATGTAACTTAAATTAAATGAGGATGAAAAGGGGTAAAAAAACGAATCATAATTTAAAAGGGGATAACGCTTTTTATAGCCAAAGGTTAAGGTAGAGAGTATATAGCTGGAGAGTATCATTACTCCTCAAAAGGATAATACGGAGCTATAAAGAAAGTCGACGAGCTTCGTTTCCTTTGAATCTACTTCTCCACAGATCTCTCTTGGAACACTCACTTTGGTCGGATGAGAACCTCCTGCACAAGAAAGCTGGGGATAACCCTTTGCTACAAAAACCTTCTACCGCTCAGCTCGATCATCCCTATTACAAGTCTTGCATCAGAACCATTGCCGAGTATGGATGTCCGCTGTATGCTGGTGCTCCGAAAATGTTGCTGACGCCACTCCAAAAGATCTAAAATAGGGCTACTACGGCCGATCTAGTCGTTCCTCACGACTCTCTCTAGTCTGTTAGTGAGAAGTTTGATATAGCGTCGATGCCTGTTTTCTACAAGTACCTGAATTCATCTCCTTCTCTAGAGCTTTCTCGTATTGTTCCCCCAATTGTCCAACCAACAATACAGACACAAAGGCACACAGCTTGGTCTAATTATCTTGTGGGTGGAAAGCCGAGAACAGAGTACTTGAAGAACGGCTTCATCCGACGTTGCCCTTCGATCTGGAATGATCTTCCCAAGGAAGTAATCCCTAAAAGTTTCTCTCTTGACTCTTTCAAAAAGAAAGATTCGATAGTCATCTATAAACCTCGATTAAAGACTAGCGGGAAATAAGATATTTAATTGTACCTGGCAATGTGAATTTAGGATTTAAAAAAGGACTAACTATTGAGAAGCGATAGTAAACAAGTTTTTTAATGAAGCCGAACATACAAAAAAAAGACTGTCTCCAGGGAAATAGAAACTGTTTTTATGTGTTCTTCCACTTTTAAAACAGTTCCTGTAGTAGTTTCAGTGGGTTCGTTCGTACAACGAAAACATATTGGTCAAAACTGAGGACAGTCCTTAGACAAGAAGGTCATAGTGAGACCTCAAGCATATATTCATCGATTAACTTGGCCTATTCAGTCTTAATGGTAGGCACTGCCTGTGCCACCACTAAAGGGGCTACTATAGTAGGTTGTTACACCACTGCGAACAACTAACACCATTAAAAAGAAAAAGAAAAGTTTGAAAAATTAGAAAGAAAAGTTAGAATGAAATTAGAGAAAATTAGAAAGAAAAGAAAAATTAAAAAGAAAAGTTTGATGTGGTGACAGTTACTGTAAAATGTCCTATAACATTTTTTTTTTCATAAACTTTTACCTCTTCTATCAATTTCTATTCTTGTATGTTTACCTTTATAGACTTCTTTCAACAAATATTTGTCTTTTAATGCGCTCATTTCTAGGATATTGATTGGGTACAAACTGAAAAACATGTTTTTGAAACAGCATCAAATCATCCATTCCTTGTTGGTCTTCATTCCTGCTTTCAGTCTGCTTCGCGTCTTTTCTTTGTTATTGAATTTGTTCGGGGTGGGGATTTGATGTATCATATGCAGCGTCAGCGCCGCCTACCTGAGGAACATGCCAGATTCTATTCTGCTGAGATATCATTGGCCTTAAATTTTCTACATAAACGAGGTGAGTGTTGTAATTTGGTTTATTTTTGAATTTTATTTATCGTGACTATGTTAACTATCAAACTATTATAAAAATTGTTAATTAGTTAAAAATTATAAAAATTAATTGATAAAAAAAATTGTGACGATATAAAAAGATTTTCTTATATTGGTTTATGTAAGATTAACTTACTGAATATAAAAAAAGACAGAAATTAAAAATAAATAAATGTACAAGGTCTTTTTCAATCTCCGATTGGCTCTAAAGAAAGATGGGGGAACGACAAAAAAAAAATATTGTCAAAAGTAAAAACGCAATTAAGGTAATTCTCTTGATAATTACCTTACTGATTGAGACATTTGTCGTATCTGTGAACAAGTTTAGTAATACCCTCTCCTTAGGAGTGTTGCCAGTAGCGATTGTCGCCAATAAGATGTGACGATTTCCGGGAGCTCCAAAATATGACAACATGTTTGAAAATGCACAACACCGGATTTGCAGTGAGTTGTGATGGTCTCCTTAAGCTACTCGTCAGTTTGGAATCGCTGGTACCAACCCGACAACAATGTCAGTTTCAGTTGATAACATGACAGCATGGTTGAAAATGTATAAGAACGGATTCGAAGTGAGTCTTTAAGATTTACTTGAGCTCCTTGTTAGTTTGGAATCGCTACTACAAACCCGACAACAATGTCAGTGTCAGTTGATGGCATGAGAACATGTTCGTAAATGCACAGCAACAAATTTGAAGTGACTTGTGATGGTTTCCTTAAGCTCTTCTCCATTTTGGAATCACTGCTACCAACCGATGACAATGTCAATGTCAGTTGATAACATGACATTATGTTAGAAAATGCACGACAGCGGATTTGGAGTGAATTGTGATGGTTGGTCTGCTTAACTCCTCGTCAGTTTGGATTTACTATTACCAAACCGGCAAAAATGTCAGTATTAGTTGATAACATGTTCAAAAATGCACAATAATGGATGCACAAAAACTTCTCAGACAAACCTCCCCCCCCCTCCCCCCAAAAATGGAACAGCCACAATGTCTACAGCAACTGCTTCTTTGGATTAAAGAGGTGTATTGCTTGTGCAGTTAATACAGCCGGGAACAGCAACTATCGTAGATTATTATTAAGAAACTTGTTAACGTCTATCCAAAACTGAAGAAAACACAGGCTGAAGAAGAAGAGGCATGGAAACGTTCTGATCTACGATAATGCCCATTCTCACAGATCTTACGTAACCCAACGGTTCCTTAACCAATTTAAATGGGGCGTTTACAAATTATAGATTCGCCTTGCGTAAAGCAAAATTTGCACTAAACAGATTCCATCTTTTCCCAAAAGAAAAAAAAAATTACGAAAGACATTCCTGAATGAGCTCATGATTTTCATCTTTTCCTCTTATTTTTACTGTCGACCCTTGTCTCTTAGTTTCCTATAGTTACTGCTATTTCCTAAGAAAATATCCGTGGGCTGCCACCCTCCTTCCTACGCCACTGTGTGTGAGTCCCCAAAACACTCACCAAATAACTGGCAACACTTTTGTTTGTATTTCTTCCTCTCCTTTTCAAAACTAAATTTATAATTATTCTTTTTCAAAAAGGGAAAAAATGTAACAGATATAATATTTGTGAAGTGCATTACTGACCAATTTTAGTTGTCTTTTGATTTTACAGAACTTTTTCCCATTTTTTTTACGTTAGACAGATGTCTTTTCCATGGGTATTATATAGATATTTTATTTTACCTAACTAGATCATTTATGTTTGTTTTAGAAATGTTTGTTTTCATATATTTAATCACTTTTTTAAAAGTTAGTCTTTAATCGTTTTGGTTGCTGGCATTATTCGTATGATAGACCAAAATTGACGTACTTCCAGGTATTATTTATCGTGATTTGAAGCTGGATAATGTACTGTTGGACCATGAAGGGCATATTAAACTCACTGACTATGGTATGTGTAAAGAGGGTATTCGACCAGGCGATACAACATCTACTTTTTGTGGAACTCCAAATTACATAGCCCCAGAAATCCTGCGAGGAGAGGAATATAGCTTCAGGTATAAATACCTATGACAATATGAGTTTAATGCATATTTATTTTTCTGTACGAAGGAAAATATATACAAATATATACTTAGTCATCTCGCGCATCTGAACCTTGTCTACCACCAGACATAGAGATTGATTTTTTTTTCCATCAATTTCTAACTTTTATAGCCACATGTTTTTCTCTCTCTATCCTTTTTACGGCTTGATAGTTTTTTTTTTATCTTTCTTATTTTTCTCGCTAGCTGTTTCTTCCAAAATCTTAGTTGCCCTTAGTGGGACCCCAAAAGGTAACTTATTACCTTGTCTACAGTTTTTAGACTGTGATGTAAAACTAATTAGAGTAAAGACAAAATAGATAGTCTCTGTGAGAGGTAAAGCTGGTATAACTTTTTCCGAGTTGCATGAAAATGATTAATTTCACTTGTTGATGATGGTCTATCATTCATCCTAGGTTAGAACTAAGATAGACAGGCATAGACTAAGGGTAATTCAATGATCTGTGAGCCATTTGAAGGTAATTGGAGACCAAAAAATGATTCACAGATTTACAACTACTTTAATGATATTACAGTGCCCTTATTAGAAAAACAAAAGAGGAAGCATCAGTGCGACCCATGCAAAAATGTCATTTTCCTTGCTGTTCAAGATGGGGGCTGTAAGTTTCCTATTTATAGTTTTCAACAAGGATGGTTTCAATGATGCACTTTTGTTTTGCTGTGACGTCTTTTCGGAGGGGTTTCAGGCTATTTAAATTTTTTTTTTACAAAGTTGTTTTCAAAATAGCATTTTACTAATAAGACTAGGGAAATTTGAAATTACCATTCCTGAATCAGCGACCAGTGACTATTGTTTCTCTCTAGACATTTTCTTTGATTTTTTTTCTTTAAACTTTTGGTTACTATAGGCTATTTTGAGCCGCTTTAAAGGCTCAAAACGGAATTTGCTTCAGAAGCGACTATTCAACTTAGAAAGAGCATAAAAAGGCATCAAGTGATGTATTCAATTCTTTCTAGATGAATTATATGAATATGTGTAAATGTACCTAATGTTTGACTACTTACTATGTTGGCACTAAATGGAGAATAACTATCGCTAGTCCCTAAAAATTTTTGTTTGAAATCGTCCTTATATTTTTTACCAAAAATTGTATTCATATAGTAATTCTCCTAAATGCAAGCAATTTTTATCACTTTTCAGGTAAAAAAAAAGGACTAAATCAAGATTAAAGCAAGCTTTACTAAAAGTAAGTTTTTTTTCCTAATTTTACCGAATGCCAAATTTTTTTGGGGGGAGGCCTCCCCCTCGGGACGCCCCTGGTTGTATTTGCATTGGAAAAGCTTTAACAGGCCCATCTAACCTAGCCCTAACATTTTTGTGTTCAGTTAAAAATTGTTTATAAATAAAAGAATACTCCTACATGTTGGATATTTCAAGTCAGATGTCAATAAACGAAGATCTGTGATTGATTGCCAGTTCTAATAAATTAAGAATAAGTTTGTTAAATAAAAATAGTTTAACGTCGCAATGGTGCACCGTCAGTACCGATAAGGCCCATTCACAATGAGATTTTACTAATATTGGGAATTAGATAGCGCTAATTTAAGCAAATCAGAATTTTTCATAAAATTTTTCAGCCTATTAGAAAATTTTGTGGAAAATCTGATTGGCTCAAATTAACATTAGCTAAATCTCGATATCGGTGAACTTTCATTGTGAATTGGTCTTTAGTAGTTTTTTAGTTTCTATTAAATCCATGTTAAAGGATTGAAGCGTTGTGTATTAATAATACCTAAAAATGATTTGAAACAGAAATTTGATTTGTCAAAAATGTCCTTGAACAAAGAATTTGTTAGGTAATTGACCATTTTGGTAACAAAGTACGGCTAACTGATAAGTGACGAAGCCTAAGCTCGTCTGAAATAAAGATTATCACCGTCAAGCGTAACCCAGCGAAATGCCAATCATCATAATTGTGGGGTGTGCCGCAACCTAGTAAGCAGTGAATTCTATCCCATAGTAACCAAAAATTTAAAAACGTATTTAAAAAAAGGCAAGTGAGGAAAAATCGCCCTTCAGAGCTGACTTAGGAATGGTAACTATTATTTAGATTAATCTTAATGGTAAAACTTTCTTACGAAAAAAAATTGTTGGGATTTTGAAAAATCCTGAAACTCTTCGAAAATGGTGTAAGGTCGAAATGAAAACTGCATCATTGGAATCATCATAACCGAAAACCTCGGTTAGGAGAATTTCAATACCCCATTTGAGCAAATAGAACAATAACGTTTTCGCATGGGAAGCAGTGATGATAAACAACGAATTCTAGCCCATAGTAACTGAAAACTTAAAAAAAATTGTTTTAGAAAAACTGTCAAGTGAGGAAGAATTGCCATTTAAAGCTGTTCAGGATACCTATGATTTTGGTTAATCTTAATGGTAAAACTTGCTGCAAAACTGAATTTATTGGAATTTCAAAAAAGAGCGTGAAACCCTCAGAAATGGGGTTGGATCGAAATGAAAACTTTACCATTGGAAACACCATAGCCAAAAACACCATTTGGGAGAATTACAGCCCCCATCTTGAGAAACAAGGATAGTTACTTTTTTGCGTGGAAGTAGTGACCTCTCTTTTTTATTCTTTTTTTTGTCGCCGATAATGGGGTGCTGAATACTTGTAAAGTACTGCGTATTTAATTTTTTTTCAAATTTTCATGAATTTTTTGCCATCTATCATTCACCCATCATTGAAAAACATAATATTAAAATAAAACGACAAGAAATTAGTTAGCGACAGGATCTCTGGAGACTCAGATGTGGCTCATTGTCTTGGCAGGTTGACAAGATCATATTCATTTTTTTTTTATCACAACATAACACAACTTATCCAAAAATTTCTAAATCACGAGAAAGAAATAAAGCCAACAATAGGAAAAGAAACAGCAGATATTTTAAACCGATATTCGCAGTGCTGGAAAAAACGGTTGAAAAAACACAACTCTAAAATAAAACAACAAGATGCAAGGTAGATATAGCGAAGTTAAAACTAAAGGTAGGACTTGACGCATGGATTTTAACTAAATCCTGAAAGGGTGAATCGGGTTCCTATAAGATTTTCGTGAAAAGACGGGGTATTTTTCAAGTGGAATTTTTTCAACCCTTTCCTATAAGGTTGATTGTATTTTCATGTTCTCTTTCTTCTTGCTCTAGCAGCTGGACCAGGTGTTTTTCGCTTCACCTAGCGTTTTGGCCTTACTGGGTGTTTTCCCGTCTCACCTGGCGTTCTTCCATCTCATCTGGTGTTTTCCCGCCTCACCTTGCGTTTTCCCGCCTCACCTGGCGTTTCCCACCTCACCTGGCGTTTCCCGCCTCACCTGGCGTTTCCCGTCTCACCTGGCGTTCTCCCGCCTCATCTGGTGTTTTTCCGCCTCAGTTGGCATTTTTATGTCTCACTTGGCGTTTTTCTGCCTCAATCGACGTTGCGAAGGAAAAATTAATGTTCTTTTCATGAGAACAAGATAATAAACAAATCATAAAAAAAGTGTTGGCTCAATCTATTAAATATTAATGGCCAGATCCAGCTAACTAGAACAGACCTAAAAATTACAGCATAGCTTTTTATAAATTTATTTATTTATAAATATTTTCCCGCCTATATTGATTCATTTTTTATAAATTTATTTATAAACTTATTTTTATATAAAAATAATTTATTTAAATAATATATTTAATGAATTTTTATCAGGTCTGAAGTTTTTGAATTAGGATTATCAGATACCTATATATACCCTCTACCAATTACTCACAAGTAACCAGTGCTGATTACTCACAATCCTTGATTGCTACTCTTAGGATACCATATATAGACAAGGGGTTTCATTTTGTTACAGGATCATTTATCACTATTTAAGACTTTCAGAATTATAAGCATTAATTGGAAATATTTATAACTGGAGTGCATTCTTTTTTTATAACAATACATTTAGTAAAACTATTCCCTTTTTATATAACAATAATAATTATGAAAAACACAATTTGTGGGAGAGGGGTGCATAAACGGATGGAGGGACTGGATTTATTGGATGCAAAATCTTTCCTTTTTTTTTACTTCTGAATGGATTTTCTTTCAGCTTTTGAGGGTTTCTTTTCAACCTCTCTAGAAAATTTTACGTGTCTGGTTCTACCTTTAAAGGACACCCTGTACAGGTCAATGATTTTGATCAAAAGTTTCCGTCAATCAATTGGTTAAAGCATGATTGACCATCTAGGAACCTGTTTGACGTTTGAGTCAAGCGTTGACGGTGATTGATAGAAAGTTTGAATGACTCAATCGGTTCCTAGACGGTCAATCATGCTTTAATCAATTGTTTGACTGAAGCTTTTGATCAAAATGATTGACCGTCTAGGGTGTCCTTAAGACGAAATCTACATTAACTTTTGTATAAAGATTTTAAATTACATAAAATATTGTCTGTTAAGGTTGTTGTTACTAAAAGTTAAAATGTAAGGTTAGGTACTCCCAGTCAATGTTTATTGCAGCAAAAATGTTGTATATATGGCTAGATTAGGCACAGTTAGTAATGTAACCAGAGGCGCTAATTGGAAAGAGAAAGGGGGAATAGCCCCCCCCCCTATATTTTCAAAAAATACCTTCTTTTTCGTATTTTGGTTTAAAAAAATTGAAAAATATGCCCCTCCTCCATGGATTTTTAAGACATATTTTTGTGTAAAAACTTGAAAAAAAAAAATCATTGTCCCCTCTTCCCCCTGCATTTTTGTGATATGATGTCCCTGTATATTACATCTAAATATAGAAGATGAGCTGTTGGATTATACTTCTCTCCTTACGGTACGTTCTTTTTAGGTTCAAACACGTATAACACTTGCTTCAAATTAAGGTGTTTGAATTCGACAGTAGCGGTACGGAATCCGAAAAGAACGAGTTCCCTTAATATAAAATGAGTTGAAATGTTTAATTTGGAATTTGACAATTCTTCAGTAGATTAAGTAAATGTAACTAGTATTGACTGTGTCATTTACCCTGTGATAGGGCTGTGGATTGATCACTGCTTGGTAATACGAAGCCTCATGTTCGATTCCAGTTACTGCAAGGTTTTGTTTAAAGCTTGGCTGCCTGTCCCTGTGAAAAAATAACCCTTAACATACTATAAATAAATATATAACAAATATTATAAATAAACCTTAAATAACCCATATTGATACCCCTTAACATAAAATGAGTTGAAATATTGGTTGTGTCATTTACTTCACTGTGGCACTGTGGATTGATCACTGCTTGGTAATACGGAAGCTCGTGTTCGATTCCAGCCGCTGCAAGTTTGGTCTACAGACTGGCTGGCTTGCATCAATGGCTCTGGACGGTCATTATCCTTTGTCCCTTTGGGTCGTAAAATTAAAAATGTTTTTTCATTTGGGGCTTCAGATTATTTTCTTTTTTTGAACTTTTCATCATACGGTAATATTTTATTTTTTGTCTTCCCAGTGTCGATTGGTGGGCTTTGGGTGTCCTGCTCTTTGAGATGTTGGCTGGAAGAAGTCCGTTTGACATAGTTGGGGCGTCAGAAAATCCCGATCAAAATACCGAGGATTTCCTGTTTCAAGGTAACTATTCTTTCTATCTGGTCCATAAGAGATATGAATATGTGTGATTAATAATCAATAGCTTATGCGAATGAATAGATTACGTTTATTTTAATTAATAACTTAATAAATTGTTATTTAAGTTTTCTGAACTTTACTATTATATTGTCTGTTGATAGTTCAGTTGATGAAGCTGTAGAATAAATGAAGAATAGAATGTAGAATGGAGAAGAAATGAAGATATAAAACTGAAAACCCAGTATTTCACATTTGTAGTAAATAAGAACTGATGTAGCACAAATAAGAAAAATAACCCAGCAAAATACATAAAACAAACAATACAAAAAAAACTAAATTGTAAAAGCACCACTTGGGATTCAACTATTTTCATTAATTGAAAAAGTTCTTTTCAATGAGAAGTTTTAATACTAAAGACTTGTTACTTTGTAAACATTAACTAAGGGCAAATTGAGTGGAAGAATGGTTAGCGTTCACTTAATCATTTTTTATTTAATTTAATGTTTTAATTTAATTATTAGTATTTTCACTTTTTCTTTATGTCTTTTATTATTTTTATGGTTATTTTAATGCATATTCATTTTAATTAAAATTCAAACGTTAGCGAGGAAATTAAAATTGGTGCATTCCAAGAGGGGGTGATGATAGCAATTTTAGGAATCACTGCGTGAGTTGAGTGGAGTGTCACTATTTCTGATTCTATATAGGAAATTGTTTAATTGGCTAGTTATGTGAATTATATATAAAAAATAGTTAAAAAGGAAGTCATTTGTTGCTATTTAGTATAGTAAGACTCATGATGCCATCAGCTACTGAATGATATACCGATAGTCATGGTAGTTAGTTAATCACCTGATATAGGATTGGTTTGTGTATTCAAGTCACATTGATTCTCATTTGCTTTATGATATAAGGACAGGCCGATGATGTCAAGTAATGCCACTTCATGGCTTATGATGACATTCAAAAGGGCTAGGGGTTTGTGCCTTGCGGCACTAGCCATGCTCGAGGTCTCTAACCAAAGTCACCAACTGCTGTTTAGCTTACAAAACCACCCATCTGGATACCTTGGATGAAGCTTGAAAAAGGCAGTCTTATCAACAGAAAAGCGAGAGAGTGGGACATATTGAGAAAAGGCTTAAAAAGCAGGATGTATTGCTAATTGAATGGATACGAGCAAGCCACAATTATTTTTTTTTTTTTGGTTTGAGGCATGTGTAGTGCAAATGCCGCCAAAGAGTATAGGAAATCAGTAGCTTTGTAAAAATGCAGACCTCCATATTTTTGTCATAAGTGTCTTGCCGTGTATTGGTAAGACCTGACATTGTAAGGCACTAAACAACACAATTACAAGCGACACCCGCGCGTCTTTTCCTTATGAACGACAAGGAGAGCGTCTTTTATTTATCCTGTCAAGTCTTCTACAAAAATGTTCGGAACCTATTTCTTTATACATCCATACATCTTAAAGGACGAAGCACGAGTGGGCAGTTGTGCTATTTTTTTTCAGTCTTCTCATTGGCTACCCAACTAGTAATCACATATTTATCGTCCGTGAGAAATCTATTTGTCTTGAGTTCCCCTCTGAAGGATTTAGTACTTGAAGGTTTTGGTTATAAGGATAATTGGTGTCAGCTGCCAGGGGGCATATGCCCGTTAGATCCTCCCCTAGATATTATATCATTATTTGTTTTTATAGTTATTTTGGAGAAGACAATTCGCATTCCTCGTTCTCTGTCCGTAAAAGCGTCATCAATTTTGAAGGGATTTTTGAACAAAAACCCAGCTGATCGTCTTGGATGTAGGAAAGAATCCGGATTCGACGATATCATGCAGCATCCCTTCTATAAGTCGGTCGACTGGGTTATGGTATGTACTGCCTATTATGGTTTTTGTGGCCTTTAATAGTGTGACTAGTCGTCGGGTTATTATACAATGATTAAACTTTGTTGTTTAACTAAATATGTTGCTATCCTACAATAATTACCTTAGTATGCAAGATCTAAGAATATACAAGATCCAAGAATATACAAGATCCAAGAATATACAAGATCTAAAAGTCAGAAGATTATCTGAGTATATTAGGGCCGTTTTTTAACTCATCACTGTGCTAAGATCTTACATCTTTTGTCAGAAAACGCTTAAAAGTGAAACCTTTGAACTAAGATCTTACATCTTTGGTCGATTTATGCACACGTCTATTATCATTCTGCTCTGATCAGCGGTCTGAGAACAATGATGAGTATATCATCAAAGTTCTCTCATCATTGTTCTATATGGCAGAACAGTGGCGGTCTTCACACTTTTTGCTAACATCAGTGAGCTCTAAGATCTTAGAACAAAGATGAGTTAAAAAACGATAATCTTTGCAGAAAGATGCAAGATCTTAGATGTAAGATCTTAGTGCTAAAAAATGGGTCTATTTACTGTTAACTACAGAGAAATAGAAAGTGAACTTGTAAAAATTGTATGCCTCAACAACTTTTTGTTCTTTTTGACAGACTTAAATGAATTTTTCATGCAAGTTTTTTATTTGTGGAATTTGTCAAATTGGTAATTTGATAATACTGTTTAGTATATTTGTAAAACAAATTGACAATAGATAATTTGGGTAAAATCTTAATTTGTAACTTGTCGTATTTGTCAAAATGGTAATTTAGTAATGCTGTTTGGTAATTTGTCAAAAAATATTGACAAGGGATAACTTGGGTGACATGTCAATTTTTGATATGTCAAATTAGTAAATGTATTTGGTAATTTGGAAAAAATTTGACAACAGATAATTTGGGTGAAAAATCTGTTTGTAAATTGTCAAATTTGTACAAGTTTGTATTTAAACCAGGCTCTAATAAAACAACATTTCATTTTATTTATTACATTTAATAAACAATGAAAAATTTGTTTTCAGCTGAAATACGTTTTGTTTCGAAAATTTCCTCCTGAAGCAGGAAATTTTCCCGGGAGGAATGGGTGGATACGATTTCAAATGGGAGATGATTTATGGGGATTAAGAAGTTGGGGAAGTTATTGAGTACTGGCATGTTACATAGGGACCATTTCTTGTATCTATTTACAATTTCATTTCAGTTTAAAAGGGGTGTCTGTGTCGGTAATATTCAAAGATTATCTTGGTAATATTCTTTGTTTATAACATTCATTTTTGTAATTATACTATTACAAAGTAATTATTATAATCCTACTATTGTTCATTTTACCCACCATTCTCTATTATTGAAATGATGTCAATCCCATTTCTTTTTTTTTAAATGCTCATTTAGGCTAATGAAATATGAGAGAAAATAAAGTAATATCTATTGGTATAAAAATTTACTAACTGAATGTAAAAAAGGTACCCGAAAAGAAGCTTAATCAAAGGTAAAAACTATGGCTCGTGAGGGGATCGAACCCACGACCTTCGCGTTATTAGCACGACGCTCTAACCAACTGAGCTAACAAGCCGTTGTAAATATCAAGCTGATAAAAAGGTTTTCATGATTATAAGGCCATTTTTTGGAAATATCTACGCAGATGACAAATTGAATGGATGTAAATATTTAGTGGCTGGTCCCTTCTGAAGCAAATATGTGAATACAAGGCCGTACCCAGAAGGGCGTTAGGGGGTGGTAAATTTTTACTAAATCCTATTATTGACTTACGAATAAAGTAAACATACCACTCGATGCCTTTTTTTTATGCTCTTTCCAAATAGGCTATAATAAGCATTTTTGTCGGAAATGAATTTGCCACCACCCGTATTTATCAGTGGCGGATCCAGGGAAGGGGGCGCACCCACCTAGCGTAGTCCAAAGTAGTGTAATTTACCTAATTAACTCAAATTTTTGGATCAACCTATTTTTCGCCCCCCCCCTAAAAAATCCTGGATCCGCCCCTGCTATTTATACAAATTCAGGGTATATATTTGCACATTAGGGGGGTGGGGGTAAATTTTATTTCTGATGTAAATGAGAGGTAAGATTAAACTTTCCCCCCACCCCCCTATGTGCAAATACATATCCTGAATTGGTATATATAAGGGTGGGGGCTAAAATTCATTTCCGAAAAAAATGTTATTATATTCGTAAAGAGCATAAAAAAGGCATCGAGTGTCAATTCGTAAGTCAATAATATGATTTGGTAAAAATTTACCAGGGGGGTTTGAACCCCTTCCGAAATTTTTTTTTTCGACTCGTTAAAACGTAACAAAAATGGATAAAAAAATTTATTATGCATTTTTTAGTTTTTTTTTGTGTAAACGCCCCCCCCCCCCCCCCCGAAAAAAATCTTTGAGTAAAACCCCCTCCGAAAAAACATCTTGGGTACGGGCTTGTGTGAATAAGATAAAAGAAGGGTAAAATTCTGCTTTAGCCACTTTTGGCTATCTTGGGTTTGGAAAATGAAACTTTCAGGGATGGGTCTACAGGCTAAAGTATGTCCTGGGAAGTTATTTTGGAATACCTACCTCCATTCCTTCTCGATCTAATTGGTCCTGACCTTTGATGACCTTTAAAAATTTGTGTGGTATAAAAGTGAAACCTTGCAAAATAGATCTTCTGCTTAAATGAGGTACAACATAATTGTTTTCATTTTCACAACATAGCTCAATCCCAATTTATAAGGTTTTAAAGATAGTAGGAGAAAAATAAGTTTTGACCAGGAAAAAATTGGTACAGAAATGGTTTCTTCACCATCCGGACCAGAAAAAAATGCTTAACAACATATCAAAAATCTAAATCTCTAGCTCGATGCGAAATTGTTTTTTTTAAGGTTTTTTTTTATTTATTTTCTCAAAAACCAGGAAAAAAATTAAAAACGTAAACTATAATGTTTTACACATCTTTTTAGATCAGCTTTTGGCTCTGAATTCATTTCTGATACTCATTTCGTTACCTGACCAAAAGAAAAATATTTATCATCAAAAAAAAAAAAAAAAAAGAAAATGGGGAAAAAAACTGTGTCTTTGGGGG
This sequence comes from Artemia sinica, assembly GCA_027921565.1. Lineage (NCBI taxonomy): Eukaryota > Metazoa > Arthropoda > Branchiopoda > Anostraca > Artemiidae > Artemia > Artemia sinica. Next base: position 76,431,638 of record CM051260.1, on the reverse strand, counting down.
AAAAAAAAATCTTACCAGCGTTTATCAATGTCTACTACGGAATAGGTTTGTCGTTCTTGTAGTCTATTTGGCTATGTAAACGAAAGACTTAGAAAAAAAGACTAAACAACAGTAAACAGGAATGACGAAACACCTCAGCGCCAAACACCATGAGACAAGGTAGGTTCTAACTTAATGTGTTCAGAGAAAAGCTTTTATCTTATTTTTCAAATATATAAAAATTGCACATCATCAAAATGTAGGAACTAGATTTTTCATCATCACAGTTAACTGTTATTCTTCTTCACTAAGTTCTTCTTCTTGAAACTTCGAATTGTTGCACAAGCTTCCCTTACAGGTACGGCAGGCTATAGTACACTCAAGTCCGTTTCTTACAAGTACACTTTTCACTATCACAGCCGTCAATACGACACGAGCATTTGATAATTTTCAGCAGCTGAGACGGAGCGGCAGGGAGATCTGTTTTTATTGGCGCAAAAACTTCGTTATCCTGCAGTTTCCATCCCAGGCGTAAAGGGTCTACTGGGTTCCCGAGCCAGATTTGAACTTGGTAGTAGACACGTAGCGAGTGGTACTTCGCTGCTGCCTGAGTCGGTGGCAGTTCTTGTGGATGCACGAAAGTGGTGGCAGTGCTCACTTTTCTGTGAAAGATTAGCTTTCTGGCAGTGTCCAGGTTCGAAACATCAGGGCAACCGTACAGTATCAACAATGCTCGCTCTCCTGCTGCCACAATATCGTCAAGCGATGCGAGCTTGTCGCCAAATATAGCAGCGCTGTCCCTGAAACTCTTCTTGGAAAGTAGCAGCTGAACGGTTTTGCCCTTTCCTATTCCGTATAGGTGAGAGGTTGTGTCACAACCCAGCACGGCATGACAGAACGGTATCAGATTGCTGACATCTGTTCCTAGCTTCTGCTTCATCTCAGTAATATCCCAAGCTGAACTAGTACCGCCAAACTTAGCTTCAGGTGAGAAATATAAACGCCCGGAACGCGAATCTGATCGACTGATCAGAAGAACCAAGATGTCAGTATCATCAGCAACCGCGATTGTGTCTGTAAGACTAGCAGCTTCTACGGCTTTTTCTACAGTCAGAACGTCGGCGTCTCCTTCCGAGTGGAAAATTCGGAAACCAACGGCTTCCAAATGGTTGCCGAGCAGCTTCAGGAAACGTCCTTTGTTTGTCTTACATGAAAGAAACTCTTCTTTTTTCATGCAGAGGGTCATCTCTTCGGTGAAAAAGACTTGGCGGCCAACCATCCTTGCTCGACGTAAATGGGTAGCATCTTTGATTGCTGGACCACCTTCATATCCGTCAAACACAACGATCGCACTAGGGTACCTTGCTTGTACGTAATGGACGTATGAAGCAAAGATGACCTTGAAGGTTGACCCTACCTTCCATGGAACTCGATGTAGAAGAGAACCACCATCCAAGACGATGTTACACGCAGAAGCAGGTCTTGAGGGTGACTGAGTCTCAATCCCGCAAGCCTGAAAGATCGCTTTTGCAAGCTCTGGCTTATTTGCTTTTCTCATAAGGCCATCGCTTTCGAAAAGAGAAGGAGGAATCGTACAAAGTTCGTACTTGAAGTATTCTTCTCGGAGGTCAGTTCGTTGGGCTACTATTATAAACCGCTGGAAAAGGAGCGCCGGATCTATGTGCACTACCACAGAGAACCCCGCTTTTGGCATCATTAGGGTCACTTGGTCTTTTTTCTTGAAGACTTGCTCCTTAAGGTTTTCCCGTCATCTTACTTAGAATCAACTTTCCAGCCACATCGGCCTCGTCAACATTAACATCTTGGGAAGAAGTTATGCCGTTGGAAATGTTTCTAAGCTGATTGTCACCTCTGAACGGAGAAGATTCTCCGAAGTATCCGACGAGCTTCTGGGTATCGTCGAAGTCACGCTCCTTTCTACTGGAACTCATGTCGCGGTACTGCTCACTTGTCGAGTAACCAATTTTAGTCAAATTTTGCATCAAGAGGTTGATCTCCAGGCATGCTGGTCTTGACAGAACCCAAATAGCTCTCTGCTGTTCTGTCATCCCACCTCCAGTTGTAAGACCGCCCGATGTTTTCAGACTTCTCATATACTCCTGCTCGATGATAAGATCTGCCTAGAGCCCAGCCCAGCGTCGCTCTGATCTTCTAATGGTGTGAGCTCCCTGTTCAAATGCTTCGAAGATTGGTGGGTGACTAGTTTGAAGCTTAGCCATCTCTTGCTGGTATATCCAGACCGACTTGACATAGAGGTTATGTCCAGATGCTGCTAGAAACGGAAGCATCTCTACTGCAGATTGTAGGTGCAAATCCCACAGGCCTAGTCTCTCGGCACGTATGAACTTCAAGCAGTATCCCAACCATGTCAAGATACTGAAACCAGAGCTTCGCAGTTCTCTGAGTCAGCAGGTCTTGGCGTCTCTGCTTAAGAAAGTTTTCAAGTTGCTTGAGCTGGGGATCATGACTGAGATCTTCGGGTGGTAGGTATCCATCCAGTACGTTAGCGAAGACAGTAGACATGTTTAGAGACGTCAACGTCGCTTGCTCTTCTTCGAGGAGATGAGCATATATGGCCGAGCTCACGAGAATGTGAGCTCGAACAGCTCTAGAAATCGCTTTTCCAGAAAGAATGTGCGGCACTGCACCAATCGCGTATACCAATTCCAGAACCTCTTTCAGACCAGAACCTTGCATGAGGTGTCCTATGCATCCGACGAAACTCATCATCAAATGAAAACCGCCTAACTTGAGAACAATACTACTCAGCTCATTCGTCGTGTCGGACTTGAGGATCTTCATAGACTTCCACCAGAGCGGCTGGTCAAATGTGAGAACGGGTGTGAATCCGTAGGTTCTGCCTTGCGAAGCTACAAAGCGCAAGGTTGAGTAAAGGCAGGATTCGTTGCTAGACGGGAGGTCAATCATGGGCAAAAACAAGACGCTTGCCTTGCTGCGAAGGTTTCCCGTTTCATGATGTATTTCGTTAGAGAAACCTGACTGCATGAATCCATTCCAGCTCGGCCTTGGGACATTCAGGAACCCGGTAGCTAACCAGAGCTGATCGAGTGAGGCACACGGGTCGTTGACATTTTTGCCAGGGATCTTCTCATATTGCACATTTGTGCAAATTGTCCAAAATACTTTCCATCTGAGGAGTTTTTTTGCAGATAGGTGGCTCTACAAGGCTCAGCAGACTGAAGCAACTTTGAAAAGAGTGTAAGATCAAGGCATGGTGTAACAGAAAGTGAATATCAGAAGGGACTTTCCAGCTGGTTGAAAATGTCGTCACCAATAAAGCTCGGTAGAAAAAGAAATGAATTCGGAACGCCGGTAGGCTATTTGTTCAGATGGGGAAAAATGAACCGAAAATTCGTGCTCCTCTTCGAAAAATACCCCGTGATCGTGTGTCGCTTGATTTTTTTTTTTTTTTTTTTACTTCATACAAAAACAAAAACAAAACATAAAAAAGAATTAAATGATTAAACGTGATGTTTCTGTCTAATAAAAGAGCACAAAAACAATCGTTTCTTAAAAGGGAAACCATCAATAAACTACTTTTCTTTTCACGGTTCCTAATTCTCGGATTCTGGAAATATCTAAAAAATAGACGCAAAAAACGTGAAAAAAAGGGAATTTCGCAACGGGATGGAGATTTGGATTTTTGATATGTTGTAGAGCTCTCTTTTGTGAACACAGTGGTGCAAAAATAATTTCTGTACCAATTTTTTCCTGGTTCGACCATTTTTTTTCCGTATCTTTCCCGTACTAAGATATGCAAATACATTTCCTAAACTTGAAAAAAATACATTGATATGGCTTAAAAATTCTACTCAAATAACACGAATTGCATTTTCAGAAGTAAAGCCAGAGAAAAAGAAATTGATTACTGAAAATTAAGGTAAAATGTTTTTTTTGTCAAAATTTCAACAGGTCATGCAGGCAAATTTCAGGACCCTCTAGAGGGAGAAGGAGTAAAGGCAGGTGCTTCAAAATACCTGTTTCAAGGGCGCCGGCAGAAAATTTTCCAGGGGGGGGGGGTAGTCGCCAAAATAGCAGTGGTGGTTGGATGACAGTTTAGGCGGTTAACCTAACTACGACTAACTACGAATTTACCCCGAAGAGGACGAATTTGCAATCAATTTAAAATCCTGTGAAGCTAATTGATTTAAAAATATCAATAACTATATTGTAGGCTTCCCAGTTGCAAAAGAAGTAATGTCACACGGAAGCAGTACTGGATTCAGCCAAGTTGATTCGCTTGATTTGTAATGAAATTAGGCTACGTTTGGTGATCTGTAATTGCGTATCAGCTATAATGAGGAGGGGGGGGGGTGAGAAATTGTTTAGGTTGGGGTGAGACTTTGTTTGGGTGGGGGTAGGGTAGATTCTTACAAAGGTACATTTTAATGGACAAACTGCTTACTCTTCATGAGGCTTTAGATAAACGTTGAAAGAGAAAGGGGGAGTTGGAATTAATTAGAATGGTTCTCTACACAGCTAATATGTTACATTCCCATATCTACTAGCACAGAGGTGGAAAAGGCAAGGCAGGTCATCGTCAGCCCCGCCATGAAATTTCCTTGGGGTGGCAAATACTGCTAGGAACTTAGTTTTCAGCAATTTTAAATGATAATATTTTTCTGTTTATATAAATTATTTCAGTGTATTTATAAAATATATGTAATGTATTTATCGATAAGAAAATCCTATTGTAGAAGTAGTGATGGCTTCAGTTATGCAGAAGATCAAAAGTCTCACAGAACTTCCATCCATACAAACAAAAATACTCCTTTTCATCCAGCCAAAATTCTTTAGTAGTAAAATCAACAAGGATTTTTCACCAAAATTACTATTCATCGCCAATTTTTTAAGTATTTTCAAATTTTATCCAAAACTTAAATTACAAATTTAAACGTAGGATGGTACTAATCAACGTATAATTATTGATTCACGCATTTTAAAAGCAATTGACCAGGAATTTAAGGGCCAGTACCTCAAATTATATCTTGATTAGGCCTGGGTATGATTTGGAAAATAATCAGAGATTAAACAAAAAAAGGAGCTTTTCAACTGAAAGCAAGGAAAAGATTTCAAACCTATTCGAACAGATTATTCTTTGTATGACGGGGGCTGTCTTCTCCTTAGCTCCTTCCTCTTTACTGTGAAGTTTGACTTTTTTTCCAAGTTTTTAAAGAAAATTTGCAATTGGAAATTTTTTTTTCAAAGCACTAAAAGCTTTTTGTTAATGAGTAAGTTGTCGAGAAGGGGGCAGTCTCCCTTATATACAGAGTAATTTATATTTGTTATAAGTTTTAAACTTGCTCCTTACTTTAGTTGAAATACCTTTTCTTTTTGTTTAATTACATTTCGTGAAACTGTAAAGTTTTATGAATGCAATAATTTAGGTAACGCAGAAAAAACAATCAATATTTCAGTGATCTCTGTTTGGATATTGATGGGTAATCAAACAGTTCGTGTTTTGCTTTTTTTTTCTCAGGGGTGATCGTATAGACCCAGTGGGCCTAAAACGTTGGGATAGGGCCCATTCTAACAGAAATGAAAAGTTCTAGTGTCCTTCTTAATTGACAAAAAAAATTGGAGGTCAACTAGGCTCCCTCCCATGCCACTTTTTTCCCAAAATTTTGAGATATCTTTTTGTTCAGTAAGGTTGAAAGGCCCAGTAACTATGTCTGTGGAGATAAAATGACCCTTTACAGCCCCCGGAGAAAGGTTATAAAGTTCGCCCATTGTTTTATTTCTTATTGGGGAGTATGCATACATTTTTCGGGTGGGAAGGGGAGGACGAATTTTCTGTTGGGAGAACTTTAAATGGAGAGAATAGTTTCCAGGGGGTGAAATTTTCAGAGGAAATTTTACACTGGGTGAATTTGCCAGAAATCATTTACGAAATTTCTTTATATGTCACTTTGTCTTTACCGATTCAATTTTACGCATGGAGATGTTTAGGGTAATTGTCCGGGGTAAATTTTCGCCAGGATTGAATTGTGTAGAGGATATTTCTATGGGGAGGACGACTTTTCCGTGGAGGTGGAGCCAGGTATCCTGTCGTTATTTAAAAAAAGATCAGAAAATAACTAATTTTTTCAATTGAAAGTAAGGAGCAACATTAATACTTAAAACGAACAGAAATTATTAAGTATATGAGGGGGTTACCCCCTCCTTAACATCTCTCTTTTTACACTAAGTTTAAATTTTTTTTCCAATTCTCTAAAACGACTCCTGAAACACAAGGGTCGTTTAATAAGAAAAATAAATAACTTTTTTTTAAAGTACCAAAAAACGGTAGCATGATGAGTGAGGTGTTGAGAAGGTGGGCAACCTCCGCCATATACGTAATAATTTCTGTTCGTTTTATGTTTTAATTCTGCTCCTTACTTTCAGTTGAAAAAAATTTGTTTTTTTTCTTTATTTAATGAAGCTTAGAGACAAATAATTTTCTAAAGGCAATGGAAAAGTTTTGTCAACTAAAGTAAAGTATATAAAAATAAAAAAAGTAAGTAATGACAGAAAATACACAAAACAATAGCCTACTTCCAAAAACTAAGATATAAACTCCCAGCATATAGTGCTGTTGAGCAATGTCGAAGCGTTGGACGGATATTTTTTTTTAAATAATATCCACAGTTCTGAACTTGGTTATCAAACACCAAAATATTTAATGCCTTTAGACTCAATGTTTATATAAGTAACGCATTATCAAAGTAGTTTTTTCAAAGTAAAACATTAAAACTAAGATTAAGGAAATCAAATACAAATTTTTAATTCAATATTTTTTAATATAATTTTGAATACCTTTCGGTATTAGGCAAGTATATTTGACACCTTTATACTTCATAACTGTAAAAATTCAATCTTTTTCAAAGTGACAACTAGATAAATACAATTCCTCCTGGGGAAAAAATTGATAATAAAACACAAAAAAACGTATCCGTTCAGGGGGAAATAAAGAAATTCCCAGCAATCCGTTCAAGGGAAACATTTCTGATTATAGTGGCTTCATATATCAGCTCATGAGTACTCTTGCAATGCAAGCAAAAGTTGACGCCATATTCTTACCGAAATTGTCCCTTATTAAGTTGTTTTCCTTGTGTTTTCTATAATTGTACGAACTTTCTTTGTTCTAATAACTGCACTAATTACCAATAAACAAATGCATATTTAGGATCACCATAAAAAGCTGATTCTTTGACGGAATGTTATCAATAGTTAGGCTCTTATACTTTCGTTATTGACAAGGATCGTTATTTACTTACCTTTCATTACTATGAAGAATTTGATTTTTTTTTTGCTCCGACCAAATCATATAGAAAAAATGTTTGTGAAAATTGGTTAAGGGTTACTCTGTCACAAATTAGAACTTATATTTTCCTGATTATGGGTCAAAATCTATTGGCAGGCAGCCAACAAGGGGGCAACAAACATTTTTGCCATGGTTTTCCCCTATTCTGCTACCTTTCCTTTGCTTTCCTTATAATTACTTTATAGTTCCAAATTTCCAGGGGGGCGATTCCCCCCCCCCCAGTGCCTGCGCCCATGTAATGTTTCCTTCTATACTGTATCCGTATTTTAAAATCATTTGAAATAATTCTATTCCTCTCACCCAGGCTAAACTATGTTTTATCCGGTCGAAACCAGGGGCGGATCTAGAGCAAAATCTTGGGGGGGGGATATGACAAGGGTGCCAATAACTGATGAAATTGACAAATATATTTTTAAAAAAAGTTAAAAACAGAAAAAAACAAGGAATGAGGGCACCAGAAAAATTCTTGGGGGGGGGGCAAGGTCCCCCGGCCCCCTGATCCTCCAGTGGTAAAAAATATAGAAACCTGTTTCAACAAAGCACCAATGACTTGTTCGTTTTATTATTCTAATATTAGAAAATTCCTAGTGCAGTTTCACATTTTCGGGGGGGGGGGGGGGGGTGTTACCGGGTTTGACTACCCCCTTAAAAAAATTGTCCGACTCGCAAAAAAGTAACAAAAATGCATATAAAATATTTGTTCATGGGTTTTGTACAGTTTTTAACTATACCCCCTCCCCTCCCAACAAAAATTCTGGATACGACCTTGAATTCTGTAAACAGTACTTTATGCTGCTGTGCTTTATAGTAATAACTAAAATATAAATAAAATATAGAAAATATAAAGTATAAAATATAAGTATAAAGTATAAAAGTATAAAATATAAAGTAAAAAATATGAGATGTAAAGTATAAAATATAAAGTGAACTAAAGTAATAATATAGACTGTGCTTGTCAGTAATAATTCCTATTTTGAGAAGAAGCGCACAATAAGGAAGCTATTGGTATAAAAATCTTGAACTACTATTTTTATTAGTATGACCTTTTTCCTTCAGAAGAGTGGTAATTCTAGACTGTATTTTTAGGGCTATATCTAGGAGCATCAGAGGGGAGGGGTGCGTTGTTAAAAGGCACCTGGGATATTAAGAAATAGTATAAAATGAGGAATCTAATGCTTCTACTTTTATTCGTATAGCATGTTTCATTCAGAAGAGTGACAACTCTATATCTAGACTTCATTATTAGGATTATATCGAGAACCATCAGAGGGGGAGGGGGGGGGTGGTGCGTTGTCAAAAAGCACATGGGATATTGGGAAATAGCATAAAATAAGGGATATCATGGTTCTACTTTTATTCGTATAGCATTTTTCATTCAGAAGAGTAATAATTCTAAATCTAGACTTTATTATTAGGGTTATATCGCGGATCATTAAAGGGGGGAGGGTGCATTGTCAAAAAAGTACCTGGGATGTTCGGAAATAGAATAAATAAGGAATCTAATGCTTCTGCTTTTATTCGTATAGCATGTTTCATTCAGAAGAGTGATAATTCTAGATCTAGACTATATTATTCGGGCTATAACTGGGACCATCAGAGGGGAAGGGTGTATTGTTAGAAAAGCAGCTTTAATTTTTGGAAATAACGTAGAATAAGGAATCTAATGGGAGTATTTTTATTCTTTTAGCATGTTTCCTTCAGAAGAGGCCAACCAATAAATATTTACCCATGAATATAGAACACCTTACTTTTTTCTTCAAAATAAATTCGGTACTTCATTTTCTATAGTGACGGATTGAAATAATTTTGATTAAATATTTTCAGCTTGAAAGAAAGCAAGTATCCCCTCCGTATATTCCACGTACTGAAAATGAAAGAGATTTGGCTCATTTCCCGCCAGAATTCACTGATGAGCCTGTTCAACTCACCCCAGATGATCCGTAAGTAGTAGTATTATTATATTTTTAATTTTTTTTTTTAGTGTTATTATTATTATTCATTTATTATTTATAATACCTCATTACTATTTATTCATTACACGTTACTTATTATATATTTTTCATCATATCTCCTATATTTATATATTGCATATTTATTTATATTATATATTTTTGATATATGTTATAGACTTATTATTATATGTTTTTATTCTGCATACACATTTCTTATTTATTATATATTGTTATTTTACTATATTTATTATTATATTATTATCCTTATTAAATTTTTATTTTATTTTTCTTTGCTAATCTATTAAGGATTATCTTCCCTGTGAAATGTAGTATTTTGCAACAAGCCCAGAAGTGTAACTTGCACGGAAAGGACAAGGGACATATAATGTTAGGGTCTTTAGTTTCAGATCTGTCCTTTCACCGATCTAGAATTATGGTATTGCATATATTTTTTCTTAGAGAGTGATCTAACCTGCGAAACAAATGAAAATGTTGCCGTTTTCGCGTTTTTGCCTATTTTTAATGTATTTTTCAGTCTAATAATAATAATGCGAAGTGCATTTCAAAAGTGTGTTTTGATAAATGGGTAAAGTTGGATCTCAGCTGTTGAATGATGAGAAAATTGTCATCTTACATAGAATCATTAAAACCGTAGGATCGCGGATAAAACCGCCAAATTTTCTTGGCCAAAAATTGATTTTATTAAAAGGTAAGTTTAACAAATGAAAATATAGTGAAAACGGGTTTAATATTTTAAACAAAACAGTGGGCAAAAAAAATTAATAGTAAAGAAATTCGAATGTTTCGACTTTACGTCTAAAAGCCTTTATCAACGAAAAAAAAAAGAAGAAATGGATTAAGCTAAATTAAACAAAACATATAAAGAAAAGGAGAACTTTATATGTTGAAGAAATTAAATATATGCTGAAAAACTTTAAAAACTATGCTTTATTTCTAAAGATTGCTGAAGAGGCTGTTGCCGATAAATCAAGCTGGACCACGTCAGTCATCCGGTTGGCCATTGGTGCCGGGTACGATCGTCTATCGTGTAGTTTCCTTAAAAAGTAAAAAAAAAGCAAGTAAGCTGAAGAATATAGATTTTTCCCGGTAAAGGGTTAGATCTTCAGCGTATTGAGTCGTCCAGAGGTTTAGTTGATCAAATATTTTTTTTATATTTTTGTGAGACATTAGTCGTGGTTTTAATTTTTTTCTTCTAAGTGGATTTTGTAAAAAAAACACGGCGGAGCATTGTAAATTCCTGTATAACCGATATATCAAATACTGTACAACTAAGGAATGATGGAGATCGGTAATTTTGGGCCGTAAAGCGTTTCATCTTTTTTTTTTTTTTACCTGAACTCAGTGCCAAAAAAAAAAATCTACACCAAAATTCGCCTGTGATAATTAAGGGGGCGACATGCCATTTTGGTCGAAAATGAATTATGTATGTGTCTTCGGTCAACTTAGCATGAGGAATCGAATGGTTCAGTCAGAATTGCCCTGTCTTGTACCGTTACGAAGATAAGAAGAGACATACGCTACTTTTAACCTAACTCAGAGTCGACGGCTGTGATAATTAAAAGGGCGACATATGGTTTTTCTTAAAAAATTTTCTTATGCGTGTGTTGTTACGAAGATAAAAAAGAAACATACGCCAATCTTGGACGTGGACAAACTTTGAAGCTAAAAAAGAGACATACGACATGGGCAAACTTTTTTCCGTTTTTGGCTCTCCTGAAAAGTTGTAAAAATGGCGTATGTCACCCCTTCTAATTGTCACAGCCGAACTGCAGAAGTATAAGCACTGGCTTTAGCGCCAAATCTCTTGAGTCTTATTTGTGATTTTATTCTTGTTCGTCACGTCTTTACCCATTTGTAAGTCAGGTTGCCGTCGTTTCATTGTTTATTTTTTTTCGACCTTTCATTGTTTTATCACGTTTATCAATTGCAGAAGATTTTTCTGTCTAATTAAAAAAAAAATACCGGTTATAATCGGAATTTTAACATTATTTTGTATTAATTCAGCCAATATTTTTACTTTTTCTTGTAATAGGATTTTTATAAATGGTTTTCGATTTTTCGTAAACCACTTCAAAAATGTGTATAACCGATTTTTCTAGTACTATAGTTCTAAAGAATGGTGCAAATTGGTAATTTAGACCCCTGGGGCCTTCCCACCCTTAATTTAGTGCCAAAAAATGTACAGCAAAACTATAGAAGTGTAAACACTGGCCTCAGCGCCAAATTACTTAAATGTTTAATTGTTTACCTTTAAATATTAATTGTGTACAGATTTGTTATTTTTGTCTGTTGTGTTTTTACCCCTTTGTAAGTTTATTTGTCTTTTTTTTTATAATTTTTTTTTTCATTCTTTCGTTGTTTGATCAATGATCAACTGAAAATTGATCACATTGATCAACAACAGTGGCACATTGGTCAGTGTTTTTATATCTTTTTTATTGTTTGCAGGACTGCCATTGAGAAAATAGATCAATCCGAGTTCGAAGGTTTCGAGTATGTGAATCCACTTTTGATGTCAATGGAAGATACAGTTTAATAGCAGAATTTTAGTTGATATTTATTTCCGTCCTCGTGTCAAGTTTGCTCTATTAGCACTATTTCAGTTCGATTTTTAGCACCGTTCATGTGCTGAACGCCTGTATTGTTTTTACCAAAGAATGTCACAAAAGGAAGTTGCTTCAATTTATTGGTCAAACTCTTATGAATGGCGAAAAAGAATTTAAGTAGTTGAAAGTTATTGCTGAAATTAAAGATGAAACTTTAGAATATTTACAGAAATAGCTATAAAATATTAATTTAAAAATTTGCGTGAATTTTTTGGTCAAAACAGTATATGTGATCGATACCAGGATGGCACTAAAATTGAATTGTAATATCACTAATTGTTGAGCAATTCTGAAGTTTATTGCAAGAGAGTTCCATCACTGATATAGGTGCCTTTTGTTGTTAAAGCCTCGTATTTTGTGTGGAAAAGCGTAGTGTTTCATATGCCGTACGTCTTCTCATCTTTCTGTATAAAGTTCTCTTTTTCAAGAGAACTTTCAAATTCTAGCAGCAAATAAGGATTAACGTTAGTGGTCATTTGTGAAGCTTTCCTTCGCATTTGCACAGAACGTCCTCCAATAAAAAGGATAAATGTCCTCCAGAGCCATTGAGTGGGGTGTCGAGAGTTGGTGAAGTTTGAGTTGCCGGGTCCAGGGATAGGTAGGAAGCCTGTCGCTCAACCTTGCGGCAGCTGGGATCTAACCTCGGGCCTCAGATGACCAGGCAGACCTCAATCCATTTCGCTACCACAAACTTATAGAGTGTTTTTGGGCATACTAAAAATGTTTAGCACTCACTGCTACTACTACTAACAACACGGTGCAGCATTAAGCCGCCTGAGGCCTGCACAGCTGCGAGCGTTCTTCCTCCACCCCAATCTATTCAAGACATCACTCTCCTATGAAGTTCTAGTTCCCTTTAAATCCTTACTTATGCCATCTTTCCACCCAGTCTGGGGACGAAAGGGTAGCAACGGTGCAAACAGACCCCTTTCCGCCATTAGGAAATGTCTTTGAACCCTTCCCCTGCGAAAAAACGTTCAAATACTGTTTTCTCCAGTCTAGTCTTGGAATTTGTTCATAGTTTATTACAGGCTAAATGCTGGATATCTTATTCTGAATGATACCCTTTTTACTTGGGTCTACATAACTCCCCTCTCTGCCAACATTGTCATCTACCTGATGGAAAATATTCAACACAATTTGTATCAGTTTCCATCTTCTGTAGGTGATTCCAAGATATTAAAGCAATATTACCGAGGTGCAAAAATCAAAAAAAAAACTTTTGGGGTTTTGACTAACCGCCCTTTCTCCTATCAAACAGAACCAATAATTTTTAAACGTATTATTCGTATCTTAAAGAAGATGATATATTGATCCCTTGATTGTCCGCATCAGCCATAATAACTGTTCTACAGACTACTTCTAAAAGGCGAAAGGACCTTCGTGGTCGTTCGCCAACCGCGCTTGATAGAATAAAAAGGATAAATTGTAAACAATTCTGGAATTTTAACCTAAAGTTGACTTTTAAATATCAGAACCAAAGACCCTATAAACATCTTCATGGTCATTTCATTGTGGATGGCAAACACATTGTAACTTTTGTCTAAATGTGGATGAAAATCCGATGCATGGAAAAGGGATTAGGGAAATATGACTGTTCATTTGTGCAAGAACAGGGGTACTTTTAAAAGGTAAAGAATATGGCATTGGACTTTACAGTCCCTACCGGCGGTGCTGATCTCCGTTTCTTGGCCCTTCAGTCAGGAACTGCTATGGGGGGGGGGCAACCATCCTATGCTTTCGCACACCCTTCCTGTTTACCTTCCCCAGGTTTCTCCAGGTTGGAGAAATTCAAAGCTGGGTAGATTCTGGCTGAGCTTACAGAGTCACGCCACTGACCCCCATCCCAAACCAAATAATTGGGTACGCAAGGATTTGAAACCCTGTCCTCTCGGACAAAGGATGCCAAACCCAGCGCACCAATCCACTGAGCTAGGACGGCTCTGTTTTAAAGTCAATATTGATAAATTCCATAAATATCTAGTCTTATTATTATGATATTAATTACCAGTATTCGTTTATATTTTAGTACAAAATAACTTACAAGCAGAATCTTTAACAGTTAGTGTGGAAGGTATGAAGACCGGTTGCCATCCACGAGAAATCTAATTCGTATTGGGTTTAATATGGTTGTTTTACTAACATATAAACTGTAGTTAACTTAAGGTCTTGAATTAGACCAGTATTCTCACTGGATCCTACCTAAAGTTCGGGTATTTGCCAAGAACCACAGTTTCAGTTTCCGTTTAAATAAATTTTTGTAGATGTTTGTTAAAAATAAAGTAACTTATTATACTTTACTTTTTTATTGATTAAACACAATACGCAAGACACCTAGTTTTAAAAATAGTAGACAGAGAGGTCGAAGTCTATGTGTCTCATTTGTTGCAAAAAACGAAACCAACAAAAAAGGCATGCTTCTCGAAAAAATACCCAGAAATATGAATAAATAAACAAAGAATCCTTAAAAATTACTAAAAATGCTTCTAAATTTTAAAAATTTAAAAAAAATGCTAAAAATTTTATGTCTAAAAGCCGCGTTGCTGTCACTAATTTGTTTTTCCAAAACATTGAAACACAGTTTCTTCATCACAGATGACAAAAAAAATTGTTTTCTATCACTAAAAGCCACGGTGTGCTGCCAGATTCTGTCTTAGCTTTTTAAGTTTAAGTGATATAATCGCCTCGCTAATTTTGATAGTTTAAAGTCGAAAAGACAGTAAAAATTAAATTTGATTCTTTAAATCGATGCAGCGGAAGCTTTCACAACCATATAGGGCTTAAAAAATTGGTAGAAACTTAGAACTCAATTTTTAATGTAAAAGATCTCTATTTACCGTAATGCAATTTTATTACTGAATTGGCGCAAAATTTGAAAATGAGGAAGATGTGCGAGAATTCCGCAGAAATTGAGCAAAAATAAGTATCATCATGGCGTTTCAAAAGTGTAGCTTTCATGATTGCTGTAACAAAAGATTCCCATTAATTGGCAGTAAACTGGATAAAAAAAACTAGTGATTACAGGAGTAAATTTATAAAAGAATATAATCTTATTACAAACAAGGAAAGATTTGTACATATATTTAAAGGAATTGTGCATATAATTGAATAGGTAAAAATCTAAGCTGAGCATCAATATGGATATTGTTAAAATTATTCAAGTTTAAAACACTTGAAATTGTCAGCTAATTGAATAACCTACAAGAGCATCTTAACGCCCGTCAATATGCTCTGATAAAGCTAATGGTGACAGGCTTGTAAGATTTATTTTTGCATGGTCAAATCTTTAAGTTCGTTAAACTAAGCTGTTAAGTTAAATTCAAGATTCATTTAATATTTCATAATTTTGGCCTAGGCCGCAACTAGTTTTGCTACTTTTACAACATCAATAAATTGCAAGGTGAAGAAATTACGAACGATTAAATGCACTGACAAAAAAAATGAACAAAAGAGATTGTAAAACGATGGGTACGGCATCTCAATTTTCCGATTTTATTCTTGCTTTGGATAGGCATACGCTTTGTGCAAGGAGGTGGCAGCAATAAACGATGCCTCTGGCTTGCGAGTAGTGAGGGTCCAAAATTTAGGATAAGTTCGTATCTGTGCTCAGGGAGAGAGGGCATTTTTAAAAACTTTAGAGTAAATTCATAAGATACATAATATGCACCGAGTATGATTTTTGCAGCACGTTTCTGCACAGTTTCCATGTCACCACTGAAATATTCTGTATTTTACATTTGCGGGCCCCAGACAGAACGTGCGTACTCAAGTAGTGGCCACACATAACAGGTATGCCAGTTTGAGTTGCATCGTAGGACACCCCAGTTGCCGAAAGTAACCACCGATCTTAAAGCGTAATTTCTTTTCTTTACTAAGTTTACAACATGTGGGCTAAAGCAGCAGTCTAAGCTAAAAGTGCCACCGAGCATAACTGCGGTTCAGTTAACTGGGTACCATGGCTCAGGACAGGAGAGATCACATTTTAGAGGGTTGAACCTCTTCACTTTTGTTCTATTTTCGTCGATTTGCAACCCTTGTGTGTTACACTGGGCAAAAAGTCGATATGAGATAACAATTGAATTGTGGAACGACTTACTATTCGTCTACTAGGTATTTTAGCAGGATGAATAAGTCACCAACGTATTTAAAACGATCCTCAACTTCCGAAAGAACGTAGTTTATCACCACTAGAAACAGCAGGGCTGCAAGTTTTGGACTTCGAGGCGTACGATGCGCCTCATATTATTTCGGTAATTGACTTACCTGACTTAGGGCTCCTGCCGGGTTGGGGACGGCTTAGAGAGCGTCGCAACTCTGCTCCTCCAGACTGACCGATTTGGTGCTAAGATTGGGGCCTCGTCGACAGCAATGTTGGCCATCTCCAGGAATTTATTGAGACTATCCTTCCACCTGGTCCGGGGTCCGCCTCTCGGGTGGGACCAGCCATGAGCTTTTGGGTCAAAATCAAAAATTATTATGGCTGGGTTTGTCTTCGGCATGCGTAGGAGGTGTCCAAACCACCTGAGAGTGAGCTATGCTATCTGGATTGAGAACGGCACTTGGGAGGTGAGCGTAAGTAACCTTGCGTTGCTCACAAAATCATCCCACCGAAGTCCTTCAACCCGACGGAGCTGTTTCGTCTGGCAGACATCTATCATATTGAGGGTTGTCAACTTAAGGGACCATGTTTCTGCTGCATAGAGCAGGACCGAGCTTACAGATGCGTTATAAATTCGCATCTTCGTGCGCCTAGATATGTCCGGTGTTCTCCAGAGAGCGTTGAGCCTTCCGACGATAGACGAGGGTTTTGACATTCGACTGCGTATTTCCTCATCTATGGAGCTATCACTGGACAACACGGAGCCAAGATAAGTGAATTTTCTTAAAACTTCAACAGGAGCTCCGCAGACAGTTATGTTCTCAGGGGGCGGGACAGGGCTTGAGGGCTCAATTGCCATTATCTTAGTTTTGAGCTAGTTGATTTTCAGCCCCACATTTTCTGCCTCTTCCTGTAGGACTTCCAGCGCGTCAGTCAATTGGTGAATTGAATCGGCAACGAGAGCAAGATCATTTGCGAAGTCGGCATCCGTCAGAACCCGATCTCCAAACTACAGACCGAAGGGCAGGCGATTTATAGTTCGTGTCATGACATAGTCTATGACGCAGTTGAAAAGTTCCGGGGCGGCGGCACACCCTTGGCGGACACCAGTTTTGATACCGAATGTCGTGCTCCGTTTGCCGTTGACTTGAATGCAGCTCTCCATCTCTTCGTAGAGCTTCTCAAACAGCTTGCTGAATTTGTCAGGCATCCTAGTAGATCGAAGCATCAGCCAGAGCGAGTTGCGATCCACCGAGTCGAACGCAGCCCTGAAGTCAACAAAGGCTAGGTATGCTTTCCTCCCGAATTCATTTGTCTTCTCAATTAGCTGGCGCATAGTAAAGATCTGTTCTACAGTGGACCTCCTGGACATAAACCCAGCCTGCTGGACTCTCCTCTTTCTACAGAGGATATTCGTGCATCTATCCAGCAGGGTCATAGCAAATAGCTTTCAAGGTACTGAAAGAAGAGTTATGCCTCTGTAGTTAGAACAGATTCCTTTGCTCCCCTTTCTCTTCCAGAGAGGCAGGATTATGCCAGTCCTTCGGAATCCATACTGTGCGCCATACTACAGAGAACAGCTTCTGGAGCCAAAGTAGCATAGCCGAACCGGCATGCTTCAAGAGCTCAGCGGATATCCCGCATATACCTGCTGCTTTGTTGTTCCTCAAGCGTTTTACTGCTGAGTGGATTTCTGCAGGCGTGAAAGGAGTTTCTGATTCGTTTGTCAACAGTTCCTGAGTGTTGGCGGCTAGGCTGGTGAGTTCATGGTCGTTAATTGAGCTAATGTTTATTGTTTTTGTGTTTTAACTAAGTTAATGTTTAGATATCACCCCCCACACACAAACACGCACCTCACTATCAGGATAGGGTTAGTTCATGAAGAGATATTTAGTTCCGATATTTTCCACAAAATGTTTTTCTAGGCTGCTTAACTAAGACAAAATATAGTAAATTCATGAAACTAAATTGATTATCATAAAAGCTAATTGTTTATATATGTATTTAAGTGTTTGTATATGCTAAATAAATAACTTTACTAAAATAGTTTTATAATATTTTTCCAATTTAATTCGCATCAATCGAATCCTTATTTTCTTCTCATTCTGGCAATATCACTTTTGATGTTAGATGAATAACACCAATTTAGAGACGAAAATATATATATTTGACGCATATTCAGTGTCATGAAAAAATTTTTCAAAAGATAAGAGCTTACCTTGAGGGCAGGGTTGCCACCTGTAGCACGGAAGTGCTACTCAGCACTATTTCATCATGTGTAGTATTGTAGAACGTGCTGCATTGAATATAGCACTTTTCTCTTATATGATCAAATTGTTGCACTTTCATGCTACAATTTTTTCTTTTTGTCTTGGACGAAATAATGAGGATTTTGAAAAAAAAAAAACAGAGGGATGAGCAAAAAACCGCGGACCGCGTTTTTGCTGTGTTTGCTTCAAAAGATTGGTGCTGAGTTTGAAATAACCAGACATGGATCGTAAAAAGAAAATCAGTAGTTCTGCTAGAAAAAGCTGGCTAAAAGTAGCCCCTAGGAAAAAAAATGTGAATACTTTTGCTTTTGATCTGTGAGTGAAACTATAAAGCTGATCTGTGAGTAGAACTTCAGGCTGTTGATCTGTGAAACTATAGAAATGAATTTCTTATTGTAGCGAAACCACATTATATGCTTTCTGGAAAAATGAGACGTAAAACTGGGAACTGGGACTACTACTTCCGGGCCATTTTTCCCTTTTTGGGGCCAGAAGAACAGTGGAGCAGAAAATTAAAAAATGCGAAGGAAAACGATGGTACAGACGACTTTTCTGGAAAATTGCAAGAAGAAGGTGACGATAAGTGATTAAGAAAAATAGTTTTTTAACGTGGCTTAGAACAGAAAAAGGTGCTTTTCATGTTTCCAGTTTTTCGTCCCATTATTCCTGACAGCGGATAGTCTGGACGGGTTACAGACATACAGAATACAATTGCATGATGTGTTTCACATCAAAATATAGATCAGAAGATTTATTACTATTATTATTATTATTTATTTATTACCCGTCAAAAAAAAAAGAAAAAAAAAAAAAGAAAAAAGATGGAGTATCACTAAAAAAGAAAAAAAAAGAAAAAAAAAATACATCGAACCAATAACAAAGACGAGAAACAAAAACTCAGATTTGCTGCTGCAGTTATTTCCTGTAGTGAGTTCCAGATACAAAGTGTTTACAGGGATATGCCGGAGCATGGGGCCCATATGGTGGGGAGCAGAGGGGAGCTCCAGTCCCCCTGGCTGAATGATGCTGCCTTATATTTTATATTTTTGTTTTGATATTTCTATTATACAGCTTTGGAGGTGCCGATTAGACCAGATAAGCCCCCCCCTAAAATTCAGCTCATGGGCACCAATGTGCTGGAGATGTCTTATATTGGAGTGGTGAACATTGTTCTGCAAAGTTTTTCTCTCTAAAACTCGTAGACGGGGAACATAGGTGTTACCATTTCTGGAGGGTTCCACAAACGAGCTGTAAATAAATATACAACAGTCCGAGAAGCTGGGTGCATAGTTTGCATAAATAACATGATCCTTTTCACGGAAATTCTTAGCTTTAATTATATTAGTTTTAAAACCAAAGACCTCGCTTAAGTCGTCGTTGAGGGTAATTCTTTCATTCTCAATCGAGTTGATAATGTAAATTATTCACTGTTAATCTCTTGCTATTCAATAAACAGTAGTGTTCGCGTCCCTCCATGGTTGGGTTTTCGTGATACCTGTCGTTGTAATCAATGAAATCAAGTCATCACAGTATCATGCCTTTCAACCCAGCATGGGTCACAAAAGTTAAGCAGCTTTTTTTCTCCGTGTGCAGCAGAATACAGAAGAATCTCAGGATTAACTTTGTTTGGGGAACAAGTAATGTATTACCCGAGAATTTTAAACTTTGTAACAAGTGTGCCGGCAGAAAATTTTCCAGGGGGGGGGGCAGACGCCAAAATAGCAGTGGTGGTTGTGTGACAATTTAGGTGGTTAAGGGCACCAAACTACGACTTTACCCCGAAAAGGACGAATTTGCAATCAACTTAAAATCCTGAGAAGCTGCTAGATTTACAAGTATCAATAAGTATATTTTAGGCTTCCCAGTTGCAAAAGAAGTAATGCGACACGGTGGTAGTACTGGATTCAATCAAGTTGATTCGCTTTATTTGTAATGAAATTAAGCTACGTTTCGTGATCTGTAATTGCGTATCAGCTATAATGAGGGGGGGGGGGTGAGTCATTGCTTAGGTGGGGGTTGGGTAGATTCCTACAAAAGTGTATTTTAATGGACAAACTGCTTGCTCTTCATGGGGCTTCAGATAACCGTTGAAAGAGGAAGGGGGAGTAGGAATTAATTAGAATGCTTCTCTATACAGCTAATTTGTTACATTACCGTATCTACCAACACAGAGGTGGAAAAGGCAAGGTAGGTCATCATCAGCCACGCAATGAAATTTCCTTGGGGTGGCAAATACTACTAGGAACTTGGTTTTCAGCAATTTTAAATGGTAATATTTTTCTTTTTCTATTTATATGAAGTACTTTAATGTATTTAAAAAAAATATATATATATATATATATATATATAATGTATTTATCGATAACAAATCCTATTTTAGAGGTTGTGATGGCTTCACTTATGTAGAAGATCAAAAGTCTCAAAGAATTTCCATCCATACAAACAATAATACTCCTTTTCATTCAATCAAAATTCTTTAGTAGTAAAATTAACAAGGATTTTTCACCAAAATTACTTTCACCAAAAGTATATTCAAATTTTATCCAAAATTAAAATTATTAATTTAATCGTAGGACGGTACCTAACCAACGTATAATTATTGATTTACATATTTTAAAAGCAATTGACAAGGGATTCAAGGGACCGGTACTTCAAATTATGTATATTGGTTACGCCTGGGTATGATTTGGAAAAGATAAGAACTTTTAAATAAAAAAGTTTTTTATTGTTTAAAAAAAATAGAGTTGTGAGAAAGTCAAACTTTAGCGTAAAGAGCAAGGCGTTGAGGAGGGGACAACCCCTTTCATATACGGAATAATTTCTGTTCGTTTTAAGTTTTAATGTCGCTCCTTACTTTCAGTTAAAAAAAACTTGTTTTTTTTATTTAATTTTTGAAAGTTTTTGAATAAATGCAGGTTTTGATCTTGGCTCACAGTACATGAATAATTAAAACAAAATTTTCATATTAATTTACTTTTATTTGGTTAAATGGCTTTCTCGAAACTTGTTTTATTTTATTTACGAACGTTTTTATTAGTAATAAATATACGTAACTTACGAATTAACTTACGTAACGAACTTCTATATTCATATATTTTTAATACGTATATTAGGGGGTTCGCCCCCTAGTCAATACCTTGCTCTTTAAGCGAAAGTTCGAATTTTGTTCCAATTCTTCAAAAATGACCGCTTAATCACAAAGGCCGCTAATTAGAATAAATAGCTCTTATGAAAGTACTAAAAAATCTCTGGCTTAAAGAGTGAGGTATTGAGTAGGGGGTGAACCCAGTCATATATGTAATATTTTCTGTTCGTTTAAAGTTTTGATGTTGCTGCTGTTGCAGTTGAAAAACTTGTTTTTTTATATTTAATTTCTGATCTTTTGTAAATAATGCTGGGAAGTCCGGCGTCCCCTTCATAGCAATGTCCCTTCCCCCATGAAAACTTCCCTCATGGAAAGATCCTCCCACATAACCCCCGACCTCCCCCCCCCCACTACCAGGAAAAATCTCCTCTGAAAACGTCTGCACTGTATACTCCCCAATAACCAATACTATATGTTAACATTGGGTAAAGTTCATAACTTTCAGCCCTCCTCCCGGGAACTTCAGGGGATTAAGTCATCCTAAAAGACATACTTATAATATTTTCGAACATGCTGAACAAAATGGCTATCTCAAAATTTTGATCAGGTGACTTTGGGAAAAAAATGAGCGTGGGAGGGGGCCTAGTTGCCCTCCATTTTTTGGTCACTTAAATAGGGCACTAGAACTTTTAATTTCCTTTCCAATGAGCCCTCCCACGATATTCTAGGACCACTGGGTCGATACGATCACCCCTGGAAAAAAAAACTACAAAAACAAATAAACACGCACCCGTGATCTTTCTTCTGGCAAAAAATGCAAAATTCCACGTTTTTGTAGATAGGAGCTTGATACATCTACAGTAGGGTTTTCTGATACGCGGTATATGATGGTGTGATTTTCATTAAGGTTCTATAACTTGTAGGGGGTCTTTCCCCCTTTTTTCGAAAATCAGCCAAATTTTCTCAGGCGCGTAACTTTTGATGGGTTGGATTAAACTTTATGAAACTTATATATTTGAAATCAGCATTAAAATTCGATTCTTTTGATGTATCTATTTGTATCAATATACCGTTTTCTAGAGTTTCGGTTACCATTGAGCCGGGTCCCAATAACCAATACTATATGTTAACATTGGGTAAAAGTTCATAACTTTCAGCCCTCCCCCTGGGGGCTTCGAGGGATTAAGTCATCCTAAAAGACATAGTTATAATATTTTCGACCATGCTGAACAAAATGGCTATCTCAAAATTTTGATCGGGTGACTTTGGAAAAAAATGAGCGTGGGAGGGGGCCTAGTTGCCCTCCATTTTTTGGTCACTTAAAAATGGCACTAGAACTTTTAATTTCCGTTCCAATAAGCCCTCCCACGGTATTCTAGGACCACTGGGTCGATACAATCACCCCTGGAAAAAAAACAACAAAAAACCAAATAAACACGCATCCGTGATCTTTCTTCTGGCAAAAAATGGAAAATTCCACATTTTTGTAGATAGAAGCTTGAAACCTCTACAGTAGGGTTCTCTGATACGCTGAATTAGATGGTCTGATTTTCATTAAGGCTCTATAACTTTTAGGGGGTCTTTCCCCCTTTTATCGAAAATCAGCCAAATTTTCTCAGGCGCGTAACTTTTGGTAGGTAAGATTAAACTTGATGAAACTTATATATTTGAAATCAGAATTAAAATTTTATTCTTTTGATGTATCTATTGGTGTCAAAATTCCGTTTTTTAGAGTTTCGGTTACCATTGAGCCCGGTCGCTCCTTACTTACAGTTCGTTACCACGAACTGTTTGATTTTGATGGGTAATCAAACAGTTCGTGTTTTTTTCCCCAGGGTGATCGTATAGACCGAGTGGGCCTAGAACGTCGGGGAAGGGCTTATTCTAACGGAAATGAAAAGTTCTAGTGCCCTTTTAAGTGAACAAAAAAATTGGAGGGCAACTAGGCCCCCTCCCATGCCACTTTTTTCCCAAAATCGTCCGATCAAAATTTTGAGATAGCTTTTTTCTTCAGCATAGTTGAAAGGCCCAATAACTATGTCTTTGGAGATAAAATGACCCCCTACAGTGCCTGGAGAAAAGTTATAAAAGTCGCTCATTGTTTTATTTGTTATTGGGAAGTACGCATACATTTTTCGGGTGGGGAGGGAAGGACGAATTTTTTTCTGGGAGAATTTTCAATGGAGAGGATAGTTTCCAGGGGGTTAAATTTTCAGAGGAAATTTTACTCTGGGTTGATTTGCCAGAATTCATACACGAAATTTCTTTATATGTCTTGCTTTGTCTTTACCGATTCAGTTTTACGCGTGGAGATGTCAAGTGTAATTGTCCCGGGTAAATTTTCGCCAGGATTGAATTGTCCAGAGGATGTTTCTATGGGGTGGGGATTTTTCCGTCGAGGCGGAGCCAGGTACCCTAGCGTTATTTAAAAAAAGATCAGAAAAAAAACAAGTTTTTTCAACTGAAAGTAAGGAGCAACATTAATACTTAAAACGAACAGAAATTATTACGTATATGAGATGGATTCCCCATCGTCAACATCTCGCTCTTTAGGCTAAACTTTAAATTGTGTCCCAATTCTTTAAAAACGACTCCTGAACACAAGGGTCGTATAATTAGAACAATAAGTAACTTTTTTCATAGTGCCAAAAAACTGTAGCGTGATGAGTAAGGTTTTGAGGAGGGGAGCAACCCCCGTCTTATACGTAATAATTTTTATTCGTCTTAAGTTTTAATGCTGCTCCTTACTTTCAGTTGAAAAACTTGTTTTTTTTTATTTAATGAAGCTTAGAGACAAATAATTTTCTAAAGGCAATGGAAAAAGTATGTCAATTAAAGTAAAAGTATATAAAAATAAAAAAGTAATTAATTTAAAAAAAATTTACAAAACAATAGCCTGCTTACAAAAACTAAGATATAAACTCCTAGCATTTAGTTCCGTTGAGAAATGCCGAAGCGTTGGACGGATATTTTTTTTTAACAATAACGACAGTTTTGAATTTGGTTATCAAACAAGAAAATATTTAATGTCTTTAGACTCAGTGTTTACAAAAAGTAACGCATTATCAAAGTAGTTTGTTCAAAACAAAACATTAAAACTAGGATTAAAAAAATCAAATACAGATTTTTAATTCAATATTTTAAATTTAATTTTGAATACCAAAAGCCAGTATATTTGACACCTATATGATTCATAACTGTAAAAAATTAAATATTTTTCAAAGTGACAACTAGATAAAAACAATCACTCCCGAAAAAAAAAAAGTGAAACACGTATTCGTTCAGAGGGAAAATACAGAAATTCCCAGCATTCCGTTCAGGGGAAACATTTCTGATTAAAGTGGCTTAATATCTCAGCTCATGGGTACTCTTGCAATGCAAGCAAAAGTTGGCGACATATTCTTACCGAAATTGCCACTTATTAAGTTGTTTTCCTTGTGTTTTCTATAATTATACAAACTTTCTTGTGTTAAGCTGATTCTTTGACTGAATGTTATCAATAGTTAGGCTCTTATACGTTCGTTATTGACGAGGATCGTTATTTACTTACTATTCCTTACTATGAAGAATTTGATATCTTTTTTTGCTCCAACCAAGTAATATAGAAAGAATGCTTGTGGAAAACTGGTTTAGGGTTACTCAGTCACAAATTATAACCTATATTTTCCTTATTATGGGTCAAAATCAATTGGCTGGTAGCCAACAAGGGGGCTACAAAATTTTTTTTCATGGTTTTCCCTATTCTGCTCTCTTTCCTTTGGTTTACTTATACAATGTTGTTTTGCATTGTTAAAGGTCTTTGTGACTTTTTTATTTAAGAAAAAAAAAAATCTTTTTACCCTGATCTTGAATTTCTATCTTTAAGGTGACAGAATGAGAACGAGGTTCCTCCCCATGAATAAGATTTCTCTCGTTTAAAAATTTTGTCATGTTCAGTAGAAAGGCCTTATTGACTCCCATCCCTCACCCCTGCTGCCACCTACAACTTTTTTACATAATTTATGCATGTTTTTATGTCTGTTCGTTGTCAGTGAGAATGGAAAAACAGTATTTTTCTCACTTAAAAAAACATGAATTTTCTCACTTTGATGGTTGTTTTCTTGGATGGTTATGGGTGTTGGTCAATTTATTTGATGTTTTTCATGGATGTCAACAGCAATTCATGTCTGTTTTATGTATGTTCGTTGTCAGTGAGAATGAAAAAACAGGAACTTTCTCACATTTATGGATGTCAACAGCAATTCATGTCTGTTTTATGTCTGTTCGTTGTCAGTGAGAATGGACATGCTCGACGCGAATGTTATGTGATTGTTTGGCTAACCTAACCTGAGAACTTGATTTACATAATCAGCGGGGAAATTATTGATTCACGAAGGGGGAATTAAGAAACATTATGGTTTCTTTGATCTTTAGGCGAACCTAACCTGAGAACTTGAATTATAAATGACATCACTTGTTATCTTGGAATTATGCGGGAGTCTAAAGAGATAGAAATTCTATTTTTAAATACGGCTTCACTGAGCTTTAAGTCGGAGAGATAAATTGATATTCTAACGAAACCTTAATAGTTTAGCTAGGAACATTTATGAGATGAAGAGATTAACGTAGGAAAGGGTTTCCTAGAAATTTGAAATGTGTCAGCGCAGGGATGCCAAAAAACAAAAGGAACACACAGAAATTACTTTTAGGGGATTATTTGGGCGAAACAGTTTTAGACAGGTTTTGGAATTATTTCGGCGAAACAGTTAGAGACATTTTAAAAGATGATTTAAAAGATGATTCTAGAAGAGGTTTGGAGTGTGGTCGTTATAATACACAAGTTCCATTTGAACAGTGTTGTGAGGTCCCCTACCACAACCCAAAGGGTTCCGATCCCCCCACCCCAACCCCGAAGGAACCCACCGGTCCTCAAAGGTTCTCCGGATTCCCAAAGGGCCCCCGGCGCCCCAAAGGCTCCTGAGCCACCATTTTAATACTTTTTTAAGGCTTTATTATATCTTTTCAGAACAAATTATTATTTTAGAGAATTATTTCGGCGAAACAGTTAGAGACATTTTAAAAGATGATTTTTGAAGAGATTTAGAAGAGGATTTGAGGGTGAAACTCTGAGGTCGTTATAATACACAAGTTCCATTTGAACAGTGTCGTGAGGTCCTCTACCCCAACCCCAAAGGGTTCCGATCCCCCCATCCCAACCCCGAAGGAAGCGCCCGGTCCTCAAAGGTCCCCCCAAGCTCCCAAAGGACCACCCGGCCCTCAAGGGTCCCACAGACCCTCAAAGGCTCTCCCCGAGCCCCGTCTTTCGTTGATGTGTATTGTCTGAAACTTATGATTTGGGATATGTAAATTACTATTTCGGACTTTTCTGAGCTAGATTTCTTAGTCTTTCGTTGGTGTGTGTTGTCTGAAACCTATGATTTGGGATGGATGGATTGCAATTTTTGACTTTTCTGAGCTGGATTTCTTAGCCGTTCATAGGTGAGTGCTGTCAGAAAATTATGATTTGGGATGTGTAGTTTGCAAGTTGGACTTTTCAGAGCTATGATTCTTAGTCTCTCATAGGCGTTTGTTGTCTGAAACTTCTAGTTTGGGATGAATAGTTTGCTATTTCAGGCTTTTCTGAGCTAAGGTTTCCTAGTATTTCGTAGGTGAATGTTGTCTGAAACTTATGATTTGGGATATGTAAATTACTATTTCGGGCTTTCCTAAGCTAGATTTCTTAGTCTTTCGTTGGTGTGTGTTGTCTGAAACCTATGATTTGGGATGGGTGGATTGCTATTTTTGACTTTTCTGAGCTGGATTTCTTAGCCGTTCATAGGTGTGTGTTGTCTGAAACTTATGATTTGGGATGGTTAATTTGCTATTTTTGACTTTTCTGAGCTAGGTTTCTTAGCCTTTCATATGTGTGTGCTGTCAGAAAATTATGATTTGGGATTTGTAGTTTTGCTTTTTGGACTTTTCAGATCTAGGATTCTTAGTCCCTCATAGGTGTTTGTTGTCTGAAGCCTATAGTTTGGGATGAGTAGTTTGCTATTTCAGGCTTTTCATAGCCAGATTTCTTAGTGTTTCGTAGGTGTGTGTTGTCTGAAACCTATGATTTGGATTGTGTGGGTTGCTATTTTTTGACTTTTCATAGCCAGATTTCTTAGTCTTTCGTAGGTGTGTGTTGTCTGAAACCTATGATTTGGATTGTGTGGATTGCTATTTTTTGACCTTTCTGAGCTGGATTTCATAGCCTTTCGTAGGGATGTGTTGACTGAAACCTATGATTTGGGATGAGTGGTTTGCTTTTTGGACTTTTCAGAGCTGGATTTCTTAGCCGTTCATAGGTGAGTGTTGTCTGAAACCTATGATTTGGGATGGTTAATTTGCTATTTTTGACTTTTCTGAGCTAGGTTTCTTAGCCTTTCATAGGTGTGTGTTGTCAGAAAATTATGATTTGGGATGTGTAGTTTGCTATTTCAGGCTTTTCTGAGCTAAGGTTTCCTAGTATTTCGTAGGTGAATGTTGTCTGAAACCAATAGTTTGGGATGAGTAGTTTGCTATTTCAGGCTTTTATGAGCTAGGTTTCTTAGCCTTTCGTAGGTGTGTGTTGACTGAAACTTATGATTTGGGATATGTAATTTGCTATTTCCGACTTTTCATAACCAGATTTCTTAGTCTTTCGTAGGTGTGTGGTGTCTGAAACCTATGATTTGGGATGTGTGGGTTGCTATTTTTGACTTTTCTGAGCTGGATTTCTTAGCCTTTCGTAGGCGTATGTTGACTGAAACCTATGATTTGGGATGGTTAATTTGCTATTTTTGACTTTTCTGAGCTAGATTTCTTAGCCTTTCATAGGTGTGTGCTTTCAGAAAATTATGATTTGGGAGGTGTAGTTTGCTTTTTGGACTTTTCAGAGCTAGGATTCTTAGTCACTCATAGGTGTTTGTTGTCTGAAACTTCGAGTTTGGGATGAGTAGTTGGCTATTTCAGACTTTTCTGAGCTAAGGTTTCTTAGTATTTCGTAGGTGAATGTTGTCTGAAACTTATGATTTGGGATATGTAAATTACTATTTCGGGCTTTTCTGAGTTGGATTTCTTAGTCTTTCATAGGTATGTGTTGTCTGAAACCTATGATTTGGGATGTGTGGGTTGCTATTTTTTTACTTTTCCGAGCTGGATTTCTTAGCCGTTCATAGGTGAGTGCTGTCTGAAACTTATGATTTGGGATGGTTAATTTGCTATTTCCGGCTTTTATTAGCTAGGTTTCTTAGCCTTTCATAGGTGTGTGTTGTCAGAAAATTATGATTTGGGATGTGTAGTTTGCTATTTGGACTTTTCAGAGCTAGGATTCTTAGTCCATCATAGGTGTTTGTTGTCTGAAACCAATAGTTTGGGATGAGTAGTTTGCTATTTCAGGCTTTTCGGAGCTAGATTTCTTAGCCTTTCATTGGTGTATGCTTTCAGAAAATTATGATTTGGGATATGTAAATTACTATTTCGGACTTTTCTGAGTTGGACACTTCTAAATTTTTCCGTAGAAGATAGGAAAAGTTATACTATGATTATGATTATTTTCCATGAAGATAAAAAGTTTCAGTTTAATTCTAAATTTTCTTAAATTCAATTCCGACCTTTCTCAAAGAGATGAAAAAAATTAAAGTTCTGTTCCAAATATTTTCCCGGAAGAAGAAAAGTTCAACTTCGATTCTGAATTTTCTCAATGAAAATGAAATAAGTTATTGATCAAATCTATTTTCCCAAAATAATATAAAAATTTCCACTTCAGTTCAGATTTTTTTCTCAAAGAGATAAAGAAATTTAAAGTTCTGTTCCAAATTTTTCATAGAAGATAGGAAAAGTTATACTTTGAACGTGAATATTCGAGTTCTATTCTGAATTTTACCAAAGAACACAATTCAATTCTAATTTCCCCAATAAAAAATTTAAAGTTCAATTCTAAATTTTTCGGTGGAAGATAGAAAAAGTAATACCATACGTGTGAATATTTTCCCGGAAGATAGAAAGTTCTAGTTCAATTTAAAATTTTCTCAACGAAGTGAAGAAGAATTCAAGTTCTCTTCTGAATTTTACCAAAGAACACAATTCAATTCTAATTTCACAGAGAAAATAAAAATCTTCCACTTCAGTTCCTTATTTCACAAAGACATAAAGAAATTCAAAGTTCAATTCTAAATTTTTCGGTGGAAGATAGAAAAAGTAATACCATACTTGTGAAATATTTTCATGGAAGATAAAAAGTTCTAGTTCAATTTAAAATTTTCTCAACGAAGTGAAGGAAAGTTCAAGTTCTCTTCTGAATTTTCTCAATGAAAAAGAAATTAGTCATTGATCATTTCTATTTTTCCAAATAATATAAAAATTTTCCACTTTAGTTCAGATCTGACTCGAAGAGATGAAAAATTTAAAATACTGTTCCAAATTTTTCACTGAAGATAAAAAAGTTCAAGTTCTCTTCGGAATTTTACCAAAGAACACAATTCAATTCTAATTTCTCCAGAGAAAATAAAAATCTTCCACTTCAGTTCTTTATTTCACAAAGACATAAAGAAATTTAAAGTTCAATTCTAAAT
Source organism: Artemia sinica (assembly GCA_027921565.1). Lineage (NCBI taxonomy): Eukaryota > Metazoa > Arthropoda > Branchiopoda > Anostraca > Artemiidae > Artemia > Artemia sinica. Next base: position 76,401,705 of record CM051260.1, on the reverse strand, counting down.
TTTTCGGTGGAAGATAGAAAAAGTAATACCATACGTGTGAATATTTTCCCGGAAGATAAAAAGTTCTAGTTCAATTTAAAATTTTCTCAAAGAAGTGAAGAAAAGTTCAAGTTCTCTTCTGAACTTTACCAAAGAACACACTTCAATTCTAATTTCTCCAGAGAAAACAAAAATCTTCCACTTCAGTTCTTTATTTCACAAAGACATAAAGAAATTTAAAGTTCAATTCTAATTTTTCGGTGGAAGATAGAAAAAGTAATACCATACTTGTGAATATTTTCACGGAAGATAAAAAGTTCTAGTTCAATTTAAAATTTTCTCAACGAAGTCAAGGAAAGTTCAAGTTCTCTTCTGAACTTTACCAAAGAACACACTTCAATTCTAATTTCTCCAGAGAAAACAAAAATCTTCCACTTCAGTTCTTTATTTCACAAAGACATAAAGAAATTTAAAGTTCAATTCTAAATTTTTCGGTGGGAGATAGAAAAATTAATACCATACTTGTGATTATTTTCACGGAAGATAAAAAGTTCTAGTTCAATTTAAAATTTTCTCAATGAAGTGAAGAAAAGTTCAAGTTCTCTACTGAATTTTACCAAAGAAGACAATTCAATTCTAATTTCTACAGAGAAAATAAAAATCTTCCACTTCAGTTCTTTATTTCACAAAAGACATAAAGAAATTTAAAGTTCAATTCTAAATTTTTCGGTGGAAGATAGAAAAAGTAATACCATACTTTTGAATATTTTCCCGGAAGATAAAAAGTTCTAGTTCAATTTAAAATTTTCTCAACGAAGTGAAGAAAAGTTCAAGTTCTCTTCTGAACTTTACCAAAGAACACATTTCAATTCTAATTTCTCCAGATAAAATAAAAATCTTCCACTTCAGTTTTAAGTTCCCCAAAGAAATAAAGAAATTTAAAGTTCTATTCTAAATTTTTAGATGGAAGATAGAAAAAGTAATACTATGACTGCGATGTTTTCCATGAAGATCAAAAGTTTCACTTTATTTATAATTTTTCTTAAATTCAGTTCTGATTTTTCTCAAAGAGATGAAAAATTTAAAGTTCTGTTCCAAATTTTTCATAGAAGATAGAAAAAGTTATACATTGATTGTGAATATTCAACATGAAGATAAGTTAGGTTAGAATTAAAGTGAAACTTTTTATCTTCACTGGAATATAATCACAATCATAGTATAACTTTTCCTATCTTCTACAGAAAAATTTAGAACTGAACTTTAAATTTTTATGTCTTTGAGAAATTAAGAACTGAAGTGGAGGGTTTTTTCATTTTCATTGGTAAAATTCAGAATTGAGTTAACTTTTTCTCTTCTTTAAGAAAATTCAGAAGAGAAATTGAACAATTTGCACTTCTTCGAGAAAACTCAGAATTAAAGTGGAGTTCCTTATCTTCATGTTGAATATTCACAATCAATGTATAACTTTTTCTATCTTCTATGAAAAATTTGGAACAGAACTTTAAATTTTTCATCTCTTTGAGAAAAATCAGAACTGAATTTAAGAAAAATTATAAATAAAGTGAAACTTTTGATCTTCATGGAAAACAATCGCAGTCATAGTATTACTTTTTCTATCTTCCATCTAAAAATTTAGAATAGAACTTTAAATTTCTTTATTTCTTTGGGGAACTTAAAACTGAAGTGGAAGATTTTTATTTTATCTGGAGAAATTAGAACTGAAATGTGTTCTTTGGTAAAGTTCAGAAGAGAACTTGAACTTTTCTTCACTTCGTTGAGAAAATTTTAAATTGAACTAGAACTTTTTATCTTCCGGGAAAATATTCACAAGTATGGTATTACTTTTTCTATCTTCCACCGAAAAATTTAGAATTGAACTTTAAATTTCTTTATGTCTTTTGTGAAATAAAGAACTGAAGTGGAAGATTTTTATTTTCTCTGTAGAAATTAGAATTGAATTGTCTTCTTTGGTAAAATTCAGTAGAGAACTTGAACTTTTCTTCACTTCATTGAGAAAATTTTAAATTGAACTAGAACTTTTTATCTTCCGTGAAAATAATCACAAGTATGGTATTAATTTTTCTATCTCCCACCGAAAAATTTAGAATTGAACTTTAAATTTCTTTATGTCTTTGTGAAATAAAGAACTGAAGTGGAAGATTTTTGTTTTCTCTGGAGAAATTAGAATTGAAGTGTGTTCTTTGGTAAAGTTCAGAAGAGAACTTGAACTTTCCTTGACTTCGTTGAGAAAATTTTAAATTGAACTAGAACTTTTTATCTTCCGTGAAAATATTCACAAGTATGGTATTACTTTTTCTATCTTCCACCGAAAAATTAGAATTGAACTTTAAATTTCTTTATGTCTTTGTGAAATAAAGAACTGAAGTGGAAGATTTTTGTTTTCTCTGGAGAAATTAGAATTGAAGTGTGTTCTTTGGTAAAGTTCAGAAGAGAACTTGAACTTTTCTTCACTTATTTGAGAAAATTTTAAATTGAACTAGAACTTTTTATCTTCCGGTAAAATATTCACACGTATGGTATTACTTTTTCTATCTTCCACCGAAAAATTTAGAATTGAACTATAAATTTCTTTATGTCTTTGTGAAATAAAGAACTGAAGTGGAAGATTTTTATTTTCTCTGGAGAAATTAGAATTGAATTGTGTTCTTTGGTAAAATTCCGAAGAGAACTTGAACTTTTTTATCTTCAGTGAAAAATTTGGAACAGTATTTTAAATTTTTCATCTCTTCGAGTCAGATCTGAACTAAAGTGGAAAATTTTTATATTATTTGGAAAAATAGAAATGATCAATGACTAATTTCTTTTTCATTGAGAAAATTCAGAAGAGAACTTGAACTTTCCTTCACTTCGTTGAGAAAATTTTAAATTGAACTAGAACTTTTTATCTTCCGTGAAAATATTTCACAAGTATGGTATTACTTTTTCTATCTTCCACCGAAAAATTTAGAATTGAACTTTGAATTTCTTTATGTCTTTGTGAAATAAGGAACTGAAGTGGAAGATTTTTATTTTCTCTGTGAAATTAGAATTGAATTGTGTTCTTTGGTAAAATTCAGAAGAGAACTTGAATTCTTCTTCACTTCATTGAGAAAATTTTAAATTGAACTAGAACTTTCTATCTTCCGGGAAAATATTCACACGTATGGTATTACTTTTTCTATCTTCCACCGAAAAATTTAGAATTGAACTTTAAATTTTTTATTGGGGAAATTAGAATTGAAATGTGTTCTTTGGTAAAATTCAGAATAGAACTCGAATATTCACGTTCAAAGTATAACTTTTCCTATCTTCTATGAAAAATTTGGAACAGAACTTTAAATTTCTTCATCTCTTTGAGAAAAAAATCTGAACTGAAGTGGAAATTTTTATATTATTTTGGGAAAATAGATTTGATCAATAACTTATTTCATTTTCATTGAGAAAATTCAGAATCGAAGTTGAACTTTTCTTCTTCCGGGAAAATATTTGGAACAGAACTTTAATTTTTTTCATCTCTTTGAGAAAGGTCGGAATTGAATTTAAGAAAATTTAGAATTAAAGTGAAACTTTTTATCTTCATGGAAAATAATCATAATCATAGTATAACTTTTCCTATCTTCTACGGAAAAATTTAGAAGTGTCCAACTCAGAAAAGTCCGAAATAGTAATTTACATATCCCAAATCATAATTTTCTGAAAGCATACACCAATGAAAGGCTAAGAAATCTAGCTCTGAAAAGCCTGAAATAGCAAACTACTCATCCCAAACTATTGGTTTCAGACAACAAACACCTATGATGGACTAAGAATCCTAGCTCTGAAAAGTCCAAATAGCAAACTACACATCCCAAATCATAATTTTCTGACAACACACACCTATGAAAGGCTAAGAAACCTAGCTAATAAAAGCCGGAAATAGCAAATTAACCATCCCAAATCATAAGTTTCAGACAGCACTCACCTATGAACGGCTAAGAAATCCAGCTCGGAAAAGTAAAAAAATAGCAACCCATACATCCCAAATCATAGGTTTCAGACAACACATACCTATGAAAGACTAAGAAATCCAATTCAGAAAAGCCCGAAATAGTAATTTACATATTCCCAAATCATAGGTTTCAGACAACACTCACCTATGAACGGCTAAGAAACCTAGCTCAGAAAAGTCAAAAATAGCAAACTAGTCATCCCAAACTATAGGTTTCAGACAACAAACACCTATGAAAGGCTAAGAAATTCAGCTCAGAAAAGTCAAAAGTAGCAGTCCACCCATCCCAAATCATAGGTTTCAGACAACACAAACCAACGAAAGACTAAGAAATCTAGCTTAGAAAAGCCCGAAATAGTAATTAACATATCCCAAATCATAGGTTTCAGACAACATTCACCTATGAAAGACTAAGAAACCTTAGCTCAGAAAAGCCTGAAATAGCAAACTACTCATCCCAAACTAGAAGTTTCAGACAACAAACGCCTATGATGGACTAAGAATCATAGCTCTGAAAAGTCCAAATAGCAAACTACACATCCCAAATCTTAATTTTCTGACAACACATACCTATGAAAGGCTAAGAAATCTAGCTCAGAAAAGACAAAAATAGCAAACCACTCATCCCAATCATAGGTTTCAGTCAACACACACCTATGAAAGGCTAATAAATCCAGCTCAGAAAAGTCAAAAATAGCAAACTACATATCCCAAATCATAGGTTTCAGTCAACACACAGCAACGAAAGACTAAGAAACCTAGCTCAGAAAGGTCAAAAATAGCAAACTACTCATCCCAAACTATTGGTTTCAGACAACATTCACCTACGAAATACTAGGAAACCTTAGCTCAGAAAAGCCTGAAATAGCAAACTACATATCCCAAATCATAATTTTCTGACAACACTTACCTATGAAAGGCTAAGAAACCTAGCTCAGAAAAGTCAAAATAGCAAACTACACATCCCAAATCATAGGTTTCAGTCAACACACACCTAGGAAAGGCTCAGAAATCCAGCTCAGAAAAGTCCAAAAAGCAAACCACTCATCCCAAATCATAGGTTTCAGACACCACACACCTATGAAAGACTAAGAAAATCCAACTCAGAAAAGCCCGAAATAGTAATTTACATATCCCAAATCATAAGTTTCAGACAACATTCACCTACGAAATACTAAGAAACCTTAGCTCAGAAAAGTCTGAAATAGCCAACTACTCATCCCAAACTCGAAGTTTCAGACAACAAACACCTATGAGTGACTAAGAATCCTAGCTCTGAAAAGTCCAAAAAGCAAACTACACCTCCCAAATCATAATTTTCTGAAAGCACACACCTATGAAAGGCTAAGAAATCTAGCTCAGAAAAGTCAAAAATAGCAAATTAACCATCCCAAATCATAGGTTTCAGTCAACATACGCCTACGAAAGGCTAAGAAATCCAGCTCAGAAAAGTCAAAAAATAGCAACCCACACATCCCAAATCATAGGTTTCAGACACCACACACCTACGAAAGACTAAGAAATCTGGTTATGAAAAGTCGGAAATAGCAAATTACATATCCCAAATCATAAGTTTCAGTCAACACACACCTACGAAAGGCTAAGAAACCTAGCTCATAAAAGCCTGAAATAGCAAACTACACATCCCAAATCATAATTTTCTGACAACACACACCTATGAAAGGCTAAGAAACCTAGCTCAGAAAAGTCAAAAATAGCAAATTAACCATCCCAAATCATAGGTTTCAGACAACACTCACCTATGAACGGCTAAGAAATCCAGCTCTGAAAAGTCCAAAAAGCAAACCACTCATCCCAAATCATAGGTTTCAGTCAACACATCCCTACGAAAGGCTATGAAATCCAGCTCAGAAAAGTCAAAAAATAGCAATCCACACAATCCAAATCATAGGTTTCAGACAACACACACCTACGAAAGACTAAGAAATCTGGCTATGAAAAGTCAAAAAATAGCAACCCACACAATCCAAATCATAGGTTTCAGACAACACACACCTACGAAATACTAAGAAATCTGGCTATGAAAAGCCTGAAATAGCAAACTACTCATCCCAAACTATAGGCTTCAGACAACAAACACCTATGAGGGACTAAGAATCCTAGCTCTGAAAAGTCCAAAATGCAAACTACAAATCCCAAATCATAATTTTCTGACAGCACACACATATGAAAGGCTAAGAAACCTAGCTCAGAAAAGTCAAAAATAGCAAATTAACCATCCCAAATCATAAGTTTCAGACAACACACACCTATGAACGGCTAAGAAATCCAGCTCAGAAAAGTCAAAAATAGCAATCCACCCATCCCAAATCATAGGTTTCAGACAACACACACCAACGAAAGACTAAGAAATCTAGCTTAGGAAAGCCCGAAATAGTAATTTACATATCCCAAATCATAAGTTTCAGACAACATTCACCTACGAAATACTAGGAAACCTTAGCTCAGAAAAACCTGAAATAGCAAACTATTCATCCCAAACTAGAAGTTTCAGACAACAAACGCCTATGAGAGACTAAGAATCATAGCTCTGAAAAGTCCAACTTGCAAACTACACATCCCAAATCATAATTTTCTGACAGCACTCACCTATGAACGGCTAAGAAATCCAGCTCAGAAAAGTCAAAAATTGCAATCCATCCATCCCAAATCATAGGTTTCAGACAACACACACCAACGAAAGACTAAGAAATCTAGCTCAGAAAAGTCCGAAATAGTAATTTACATATCCCAAATCATAAGTTTCAGACAATACACATCAACGAAAGACGGGGCTCGGGGAGAGCCTTTGAGGGTCTGTGGGACCCTTGAGGGCCGGGTGGTCCTTTGGGAGCTTGGGGGGACCTTTGAGGACCGGGCGCTTCCTTCGGGGTTGGGATGGGGGGATCGGAACCCTTTGGGGTTGGGGTAGAGGACCTCACGACACTGTTCAAATGGAACTTGTGTATTATAACGACCTCAGAGTTTCACCCTCAAATCCTCTTCTAAAATCTCTTCAAAAATCATCTTTTAAAATGTCTCTAACTGTTTCGCCGAAATAATTCCCTAAAATAATAATTTGTTCTGAAAAGATATAATAAAGCCTTAAAAAAGTATTAAAATGGTGGCTCAGGAGCCTTTGGGGCGCCGGGGGCCCTTGGGAATCCGGAGAACCTTTGAGGACCGGTGGGTTCCTTCGGGGTTGGGGTGGGGGGATCGGAACCCTTTGGGGTTGTGGTAGGGGACCTCACAACACTGTTCAAATGGAACTTGTGTATTATAACGACCACACTCAAAACCTCTTCTAGAATCATCTTTTAAATCATCTTTTAAAATGTCTCTAACTGTTTCGCCGAAATAATTCCAAAACCTGTCTAAAACGGTTTCGCCCAAATAATCCCCTAAAAGTAATTTCTGTGTGTTCCTTTTGTTTTTTGGCATCCCTGCGCTGACACATTTCAAATTTCTAGGAAACCCTTTCCTACGTTAATCTCTTCATCTCATAAATGTTCCTAGCTAAACTATTAAGGTTTCGTTAGAATATCAATTTATCTCTCCGACTTAAAGCTCAGTGAAGCCGTATTTAAAAATAGAATTTCTATCTCTTTAGACTCCCGCATAATTCCAAGATAACAAGTGATGTCATTTATAATTCCTGACAGTTCTCAGGTTAGGTTCGCCTAAAGATCAAAGAAACCATAATGTTTCTTAATTCCCCCTTCGTGAATCAATAATTTCCCCGCCGATTATGTAAATCAAGTTCTCAGGTTAGGTTAGCCAAACAATCACATAACATTCGCGTCGAGCATGTCCATTCTCACTGACAACGAACAGACATAAAACAGACATGAATTGCTGTTGACATCCATAAATGTGAGAAAGTTCCTGTTTTTTCATTCTCACTGACAACGAACATACATAAAACAGACATGAATTGCTGTTGACATCCATGAAAAACATCAAATAAATTGACCAACACCCATAACCATCCAAGAAAACAACCATCAAAGTGAGAAAATTCATGTTTTTTTAAGTGAGAAAAATACTGTTTTTCCATTCTCACTGACAACGAACAGACATAAAAACATGCATAAATTATGTAAAAAAGTTGTAGGTGGCAGCAGGGGTGAGGGATGGGAGTCAATAAGGCCTTTCTACTATGTTCTTTGACTGCGGATGATTTCGGGATGACAAAACTCGCCAATAATTGTTAAGTTAATCTGCTTGGACGATGCTATAAAAAAAAGAAAAAAGAGGCCCATAAAACACAAAATGAAACAAACAACAAAAATAGACCAGCTTCTAACACAGACTTGAAAATGCAGGTTTTATTGGACTAGCTTATTTTTAAGTAAAATAATACGTCAGCATATACGCCCGCAGCGTACAAAAATGAAATGACTGATTTCCTTATGTACAGTAACGAATTAGTTTGAATTCTGTATATAGTGGTTTTTAAACACAAACTAATTTAACAATCCAACATTTAACCCTATCTACTTCTGTAATTTAATTTAGAGCCAATTGACCGTATTGGGCATAGGGCATATTGACAAAACCATGCCCAAATTGTATAAGGTATGCAAAACTATGAATATTTTTTTTATTCAGATTTTTTTTACTTGACTCAGTTTCTTATTGGATTCAAGTCACTCATTATTTTTCATTTGATTAAAATTTTGCATTAGCCATTTTGCTTATCGTAGTTGAAAGGTCGAAAAACCATGACTTCAATGTTTACATAATTATTTGTTGTTATGAATTTTGAGTTTCATTTATCAATTGATAATGATTTATCTTCGTTTTACGCTAAAATTATTATTTCATTAACACAAAAATATTATTTTCAACGGAAGATAAGGGGAAACATTAAAGCTTAAGAAGAACACAAACTATTCTGTATGTAAAGGGGGCTGTCCCCCTCTTCTGCCCCTCACGCTAAGCTTAAGTTTAACTTTCTCCCATTTTTTTTATGATCGACTGCTGAAACACAAAAGCCCTTGAATTGGAATAAAAAGCTTTCTTAAAGCACTAAAAACTCTACTCTAACGAGGGAGGGGTAGAGAATGGAGCAGCACCCTATATATACTAAATAATCCCTGTTCGTTTTTAATTTCAATGTTGTTTCTTACTTTCAGTTGAAATGACTTGTTTTTTTAATTAATGTCTGATCGTTGCTCCATTCATGCAGGGGAATGCCCTTCCTTCTGTGGAATTTTTTTAGGAGAAATCCCCCCCCCCTCCCCAAAAATTTCCCCTAGAAGATTATGTGGGCATTGAAATACGCTCTTCCGGTACAAAGACCTTTAACAATGCAAAACAAATTATGATAAATATTCTGCAAATAATACTTCACTAAATAAAAACGCTGTATAGAGCCAAAGCAGCCAAAGCAGGGCCCTCACCATCCTTTTTCACAACTGAAATACGCAAGGATCTTCAATTGGCAAGGATAAGATTTATTTGGGGCCTAAATTGGCTTTAAGGATTCTAAACAGGGTGAGAAGTATATTTCTTAAATTGGAGAAAAAGGGCTTTCAAATGAGCTACTAAACAAGCTGATATGGAGTAGTCAGAGTATCTGACCCCTGGAAGTCTCTTTTGCTCTGAGGTAATTTGTTTCTCCTCTGACTTCTGCCGATTGAAAGCTCATTGTAAATGTCTAATCTGCCTTGTGACACAAATCCACTCTTTGAAATTGATAGGAACCTCGTTCTGATTCTGTGACCTTATAGATGGAACTTCAAGATCGGAGCAATGAAAAAAAAGTGTTTTATTAAATAAAAAAAGTCGCAAGACCTTTAGAAATACGAAACAAATTGACTTTATGATTAGTCTACTGTGAATTATTCTTCACTAAATAAAAACACTCTGTAGAGCATTCCCAGTCAAAGCAGGACATTCGCCCTGCGATGCCATCAATCGGAGAGGATAAAATTGATTTGGGAACAAAGTTGCATCAAAAGCTTCTAAGCATGATGAGAAGCATATTTCTTGAACTAGATAAAAAAGGGCTTTCGAATGAGCTACTACACCAGCTGATATGGAGCAGTCTCAAAACAGAGTATCCGACCCCCTGAAGTCTCCTCTGTACTGAGCTGATTTTGTTTCTGCTCCAACTTGTGCCGAGCTACAACTCATTTGAAATGTCTCATCGAACTGATGACAGCACACCAACTTTTGACATGGAAAGGAATAGGAACTCCGTCCTTATTCCTTGAGTTTTTTTTTTTAATGAAAAAGTCACACACCTTTAACAATACGAAACAAATTGAATTTTATGATGAATCTACTGTACATTGTTTTTCAATAAATAAAAAAGGTTTATAGGGTATAACCAGCTAAAGCTGGGTCATTGCCCTCCTTCCTCATAATAGAAATTATGCAAGGACTTTCAATTTGAGAGGAAAAAGTTTATTTAGGAACCAAATTGAATCCAAGGCTTCTAAACACGGAAAAAGTATATTTCTTGGATCGGAGAAATAAGGACTTTCAAATGAGCTACTACACACACTAATATGGAATAATTCCCAAACAGGGGGGATGGTCTAACCTTCCGAAATTGAGGGTCTAATCGCTGTAACACTCCCCTGATTAATACCAATCTGATCTGTGTCGGGAAATTAAGACTGGAATTGAAAGCCCATGAAGATAGTTTTCCAAAATGGAAAATGTGTCAAAGCAAACTAAAGAGGGTTGGGGGTTGGAAAATTTAATCTTCCTCTCTAACCCTAAAAAAACAGGTTCCATGGAAGTCCTCTACCCCCAGCCATACTAAATAGAAGCTTGGCTTAGTTTCCCTTTCTCTCTTGAACAGTCCTGATACCATTTTCTACAGTCTGAATCTGATTCTTGAAACATGTTCTTCTGTAAATACTAATTATATCAATAGACAGTTTCTTTAATCGATGCTCTTCATAAATTAATTTATAAGTTTAATTTAATTAATTCAAAACTATTGGAGGGAAGAATTATTGAAAATCAATAATTTTTTAATTTTGCGCAAACGTCTTAGCGTCACAACAGGGAAAAGTATTGGAGACGCAGAGGATTCAAGTCATTCAAGTTGCGAGTCCGACACGACTGACGTCCAACAGGATGCGAGAGCGAGTCTGAAATGGAAAATGATGAGTGGGCGAGCGCTGGGCTCTCTATGCTGTCAAGCGGGGTAGTAGCCACAACGAGTTCAAACTACCCACCAACCTGCGTGGATTGACGTTGGTTCATCGCAAAGTTCTTCATGGGCCGTATTTACAAGTGTTTTGCAGTTTTGGAGGTAGATGCTCCTTCCTCTGACGGTTCGCTAAACGTGATCTGCCTGCGAAAAAACAAGGATAGATCCTTTTATTTTCCCAGGGTGAAAGACTCAGCATCAATCCATCCTGACCAGGTACAGGGAGACCTTCCAGCCCCCCGACTCACTCACGGCGCAAAATTTGTATTTGATTATGACTTTGGTCAGCTGATACTGCACTAATTTGACTCTCTTTTGCCTTTTTATTTTAGAAGTAATGCTTTTCTCCCAGTAAACGAGTGTTTTTTAAACTGGAAGTCTTGCGCCAGAAGAACTCATCGACTGTTCAGAGTTACCTATTGAAGTGTTTGAGTGTTCAAAGTTAAACACCCCTAGAGGTAACTTTGAACACCATTTTTGGACAGGTATAGCTCTAACAACATGAAGACTAGTAGTTTGGGACAGTTGCCATTCGGCGCAGAATGACGTATTCCCCAAACGCCAAAAATAGTTTTGAGTAAATACTAGTTTAAAGAAAAATATCACAAAAAAACCTCAATTTTTAGTCCCAAAGAAGAATAATGACCTTAGGCTAGTTGTGGATTATAGGGCTTTGCACAAAAAAGTTGTTAGTGACAAATTTTCTCTACCTAGAATAGATGAAATGCTTGATTCTATCTCTAATAAAAATAAAATTTTATCCTTAGGAAACATAAAAAAGAATCAGAGAAAAGATTAAAAAATGTGTAGCCCTCATTCATTATTTCTTGCACGACAAGGAATTACCTGAGGAATTAAAGGCACTTAAACAGGAAATAGATAATTTATTATGATTTCGATGAACAAATTCTTGGTGGAATAGTAACCCACGAAGCAATAGAAACCAAACCTCTGTAATCCCCATATTGCCGCAAAATCTATAACAACCTGCCCTTGAATTTATTCATTCAGATACGGGCGGATACTTAGGAATAACCAAAAACGTTTCACAAATTAAAACAATATTTTTTCGTCCCGTCGGCCTTGACAAAACATAGCGATTTTGTAAATAGATGCGAATAATGCAACCTGAGAAAAAATCCCTAAGCTTGCCCTAACCAACCAATGGGAAGAACCCCTGTAACAAGATTTCCGTTCGACATTATCTCTTTTGACCTATACGGAACCAGTGGAGGCCTATCTGCTTCAAACAGAGTTCATACTTGCATCCTCTCGGTTATCGATCATATTTCCGGATTTAGTTTCACGAAAGCATTGAAAAATCAAAGCACAGACGCGACAAGCAAGGCTTTAGGAAAATTACTTTGAACTTCGGGATACCGAATACGGTAATAAGTGACAACGGAAGCAACTTTATCTCTAAAGTTACTAAAGAATTTATAAGCTCCCTGTACATACAGAAATTAGTAACTTATCCTTATCACGCGGAAGCTAACGAAAAAAACAGACATAAGATATTTTCAAATTCTTGAGTATATACAGGAAGGACATTAGAAACGACTGGGACCAATTTTTACCCTATTTAATAAATATAATCAGTAGTGCGAACTCAGAGGGGAAAAAAAGTACTATTTATGTATAATTTGGCCATGATTTCAAAATACCTTACAAGGAAATTATTGAATCAAGGCAGTATTACAATAACAAGGAGGATTAAAAGTAGGAATCTTCAATAGAACGAAAAAGACTTTCAAAATTGTAAGGCAAGAGTTAGAAAAGTCTAAGGTAAATCAAGAACTGAAAAATTTACCAAATATGAAGGAGGAAATAAATTTCAAACAGGAGACTGCGTTTAATTAAAAAATGAAACAAAAGCTGAAGGCAAGAAACTCTCTAGTCAATATCTGGACCGATACAGAATAATAAAAAAAAAAATATAATAATGATGTCACCTTCAAAGTCGCGATCCCCGACACAGGGAAAACTTACAAGACCCATGTTAGTCGAATAAAAAGGGCCAAGTTTCCACAAAGATGGGTGTCACAACCCACGACAACTTATTTGTCAGACACGGAAAATAATCCACCTCAGTCGAGATTAGGATAATTAAAACCTTTTAATTTCAAACAAAGTCATTTCGAAAATGATAGCGATGATTAAAAATTAAATGAATTCTTAGCGATGAAAAATTTTATTGTCCTTAAACACAAAATGCAAAGCCCAACCAAAACATAACAGAAATGAAGCTTCATCCTCAGATAGTTCAGAAGAGCTAGATTGTACGCTTTCCCCAAAAACTCATTTTTTTCCAGACAGGAATTCCAACCTTTGTCCTAAAATGATTCCCAGATGACATGGTTTCACCGGCGACCCTGATAGAAGACTCCTATCACTGCATGACGAATTAGATCGAGGTATTAACACCCCAAGTAACATAGCAAGGAAAAATCCCCCAAGGACCCAAATAAGAAAAATCTCTGAGAGGCCATGGATACAATAATTTTCCCTTTAAAAAAAAGGCCCATTACAATACCTTGGAACCTCAGACTCCCAAAGACGCCCATCAAGGATAGTACCGCGATATAACCGTATCTAAGGTCAAGCACAAGGAATGGTCATCCTGGAAGGGAATCATGATACAGAAGATGCCTCACCCCCAGAAGATATGCCGTTAAAGCAATGAAGACACCCTCAAAATATTTGGAACAGAACTTTAATTTTTTTCATCTCTTTGAGAAAGGTCGGAATTGAATTAAGAAAATTTAGAATTAAAGTGAAACTTTTTATCTTCATGGAAAATAATCATAATCATAGTATAACTTTTCCTATCTTCTACGGAAAAATTTAGAAGTGTCCAACTCAGAAAAGTCCGAAATAGTAATTTACATATCCCAAATAATAATTTTCTGAAAGCATACACCAATGAAAGGCTACGAAATCTAGCTCTGAAAAGCCTGAAATAGCAAACTACTCATCCCAAACTATTGGTTTCAGACAACAAACACCTATGATGGACTAAGAATCCTAGCTCTGAAAAGTCCAAATAGCAAACTACACATCCAAATCATAATTTTCTGACAACACACACCTATGAAAGGCTAAGAAACCTAGCTAATAAAAGCCGGAAATAGCAAATTAACCATCCCAAATCATAAGTTTCAGACAACACTCACCTATGAACGGCTAAGAAATCCAGCTCGGAAAAGTAAAAAAATAGCAACCCATACATCCCAAATCATAGGTTTCAGACAACACATACCTATGAAAGACTAAGAAATCCAATTCAGAAAAGCCCGAAATAGTAATTTACATATTCCCAAATCATAGGTTTCAGACAACACTCACCTATGAACGGCTAAGAAACCTAGCTCAGAAAAGTCAAAAATAGCAAACTAGTCATCCCAAACTATAGGTTTCAGACAACAAACAACCTATGAAAGGCTAAGAAATTCAGCTCGGAAAAGTCAAAAGTAGCAGTCCACCCATCCCAAATCATAGGTTTCAGACAACACAAACCAACGAAAGACTAAGAAATCTAGCTTAGAAAAGCCCCGAAATAGTAATTAACATATCCCAAATCATAGGTTTCAGACAACATTCACCTATGAAAGACTAAGAAACCTTAGCTCAGAAAAGCCTGAAATAGCAAACTACTCATCCTAAACTAGAAGTTTCAGACAACAAACGCCTATGATGGACTAAGAATCATAGCTCTGAAAAGTCCAAATAGCAAATTACACATCCCAAATCTTAATTTTCTGACAACACACACCTATGAAAGGCTAAGAAATCTAGCTCAGAAAAGTCAAAACAGCAAACTACACATCTCAAATCATAGGTTTCAGTCAACACACACCTAGGAAAGGCTCAGAAATCCAGCTCAGAAAAGTCAAAAATAGCAAACTACATCCCAAATCATAGGTTTCAGACAACACACAGCAACGAAAGACTAAGAAACCTGCTCAGAAAGTCAAAAATAGCAATACTCATCCAAACTTTGGTTTCAGACAACATTAACCTACGAAATACTAGGAAACCTTAGCTCAGGAAAGCCTGAAATAGCAAACTACATATCCCAAATCATAATTTTCTGACAACACTTACCTATGAAAGGCTAAGAAACCTAGCTCAGAAAAGTCAAAACAGCAAACTACACATCTCAAATCATAGGTTTCAGTCAACACACACCTAGGAAAGGCTCAGAAATCCAGCTCAGAAAAGTCAAAAAGCAAACCACCCATCCCAAATCATAGGTTTCAGACAACACACACCTATGAAAGACTAAGAAATCCAACTCAGAAAAGCCCGAAATAGTAATTAACATATCCCAAATCATAGGTTTCAGACAACATTCACCTACGAAATACTAAGAAACCTTAGCTCAGAAAAGTCTGAAATAGCCAACTACTCATCCCAAACTCGAAGTTTCAGACAACAAACGCCTATGAGTGACTAAGAATCCTAGTTCTGAAAAGTCCAAAAAGCAAACTACACCTCCCAAATCATAATTTTCTGAAAGCACACACCTATGAAAGGCTAAGAAATCTAGCTCATAAAGTCAAAATAGCAAACTAACCATCCCAAATCATAGGTTTCAGTCAACATACGCCTACGAAAGGCTAAGAAATCCAGCTCAGAAAAGTCAAAAATAGCAACCCACACATCCCAAATCATAGGTTTCAGACACCACACACCTACGAAAGACTAAGAAATCTGGTTATGAAAAGTCGGAAACAGCAAATTACATATCCCAAATCATAAGTTTCAGTCAACACACACCTACGAAAGGCTAAGAAACCTAGCTCATAAAAGCCTGAAATAGCAAACTACTCATCCCAAACTATTGGTTTCAGACAACATTCACCTACGAAATACTAGGAAACCTTAGCTCAGAAAAACCTGAAATAGCAAACTATTCATCCCAAACTAGAAGTTTCAGACAACAAACGCCTATGAGAGACTAAGAATCATAGCTCTGAAAAGTCCAACTTGCAAACTACACATCCCAAATCATAATTTTCTGACAGCACTCACCTATGAACGGCTAAGAAATCCAGCTCAGAAAAGTCAAAAATTGCAATCCATCCATCCCAAATCATAGGTTTCAGACAACACACACCAACGAAAGACTAAGAAATCTAGCTCAGAAAAGTCCGAAATAGTAATTTACATATCCCAAATCATAAGTTTCAGACAATACACATCAACGAAAGACGGGGCTCGGGGAGAGCCTTTGAGGGTCTGTGGGACCCTTGAGGGCCGGGTGGTCCTTTGGGAGCTTGGGGGGACCTTTGAGGACCGGGCGCTTCCTTCGGGGTTGGGATGGGGGGATCGGAACCCTTTGGGGTTGGGGTAGAGGACCTCACGACACTGTTCAAATGGAACTTGTGTATTATAACGACCTCAGAGTTTCACCCTCAAATCCTCTTCTAAAATCTCTTCAAAAATCATCTTTTAAAATGTCTCTAACTGTTTCGCCGAAATAATTCCCTAAAATAATAATTTGTTCTGAAAAGATATAATAAAGCCTTAAAAAAGTATTAAAATGGTGGCTCAGGAGCCTTTGAGGCGCCGGGGGCCCTTTGGGAATCCGGAGAACCTTTGAGGACCGGTGGGTTCCTTCGGGGTT
Organism: Artemia sinica; assembly: GCA_027921565.1. NCBI lineage: Eukaryota > Metazoa > Arthropoda > Branchiopoda > Anostraca > Artemiidae > Artemia > Artemia sinica. The sequence goes on along the minus strand of CM051260.1, from coordinate 76,384,935 downwards.
GGGGTGGGGGGATCGGAACCCTTTGGGGTTGTGGTAGGGGACCTCACAACACTGTTCAAATGGAACTTGTGTATTATAACGACCAAACTCAAAACCTCTTCTAGAATCATCTTTTAAATCATCTTTTAAAATGTCTCTAACTGTTTCGCCGAAATAATTCCAAAACCTGTCTAAAACGGTTTCGCCCAAATAATCCCCTAAAAGTAATTTCTGTGTGTTCCTTTTGTTTTTTGGCATCCCTGCGCTGACACATTTCAAATTTCTAGGAAACCCTTTCCTACGTTAATCTCTTCATCTCATAAATGTTCCTAGCTAAACTATTAAGGTTTCGTTAGAATATCAATTTATCTCTCCGACTTAAAGCTCAGTGAAGCCGTATTTAAAAATAGAATTTCTATCTCTTTAGACTCCCGCATAATTCCAAGATAACAAGTGATGTCATTTATAATTCCTGACAGTTCTCAGGTTAGGTTCGCCTAAAGATCAAAGAAACCATAATGTTTCTTAATTCCCCCTTCGTGAATCAATAATTTCCCCGCCGATTATGTAAATCAAGTTCTCAGGTTAGGTTAGCCAAACAATCACATAACATTCGCGTCGAGCATGTCCATTCTCACTGACAACGAACAGACATAAAACAGACATGAATTGCTGTTGACATCCATAAATGTGAGAAAGTTCCTGTTTTTTCATTCTCACTGACAACGAACATACATAAAACAGACATGAATTGCTGTTGACATCCATGAAAAACATCAAATAAATTGACCAACACACATAACCATCCAAGAAAACAACCATCAAAGTGAGAAAATTCATGTTTTTTTAAGTGAGAAAAATACTGTTTTTCCATTCTCACTGACAACGAACAGACATAAAAACATGCATAAATTATGTAAAAAAGTTGTAGGTGGCAGCAGGGGTGAGGGATGGGAGTCAATAAGGCCTTTCTACTATGTTCTTTGACTGCGGATGATTTCGGGATGACAAAACTCGCCAATAATTGTTAAGTTAATCTGCCTGGACGATGCTATAAAAAAAAAGAAAAAAGAGGCCCATAAAACACAAAATGAAACAAACAACAAAAATAGACCAGCTTCTAACACAGACTTGAAAATGCAGGTTTTTATTGGACTAGCTTATTTTTAAGTAAAATAATACGTCAGCATATACGCCCGCAGCGTACAAAAATGAAATGACTGATTTCCTTATGTACAGTAACGAATTAGTTTGAATTATGTATATAGTGGTTTTTAAACACAAACTAATTTAACAATCCAACATTTAACCCTATCTACTTCTGTAATTTTAATTTAGAGCCAATTGACCGTATTGGGCATAGGGCATATTGACAAAACCATGCCCAAATTGTATAAGGTATGCAAAACTATGAATATTTTTTTTATTCAGATTTTTTTTACTTGACTCAGTTTCTTATTGGATTCAAGTCACTCATTATTTTTCATTTGATTAAAATTTTGCATTAGCCATTTTGCTTATCGTAGTTGAAAGGTCGAAAAACCATGACTTCAATGTTTACATAATTATTTGTTGTTATGAATTTTGAGTTTCATTTATCAATTGATAATGATTTATCTTCGTTTTACGCTAAAATTATTATTTCATTAACACAAAAATATTATTTTCAACGGAAGATAAGGGGAAACATTAAAGCTTAAGAAGAACACAAACTATTCTGTATGTAAAGGGGGCTGTCCCCCTCTTCTGCCCCTCACGCTAAGCTTAAGTTTAACTTTCTCCCATTTTTTTTATGATCGACTGCTGAAACACAAAAGCCCTTGAATTGGAATAAAAAGCTTTCTTAAAGCACTAAAAACTCTACTCTAACGAGGGAGGGGTAGAGAATGGGGCAGCACCCTACATATACTAAATAATCCCTGTTCGTTTTAATTTCAATGTTGTTTCTTACTTTCAGTTGAAATGACTTGTTTTTTTAATTAATGTCTGATCGTTGCTCCATTCATGCAGGGGAATGCCCCTTCCTTCTGTGGAATTTTTTTAGGAGAAATCCCCCCCCTCCCCAAAAATTTCCCCTAGAAGATTATGTGGGCATTGAAATACGCTCTTCCGGTACAAAGACCTTTAACAATGCAAAACAAATTATGATAAATATTCTGCAAATAATACTTCACTAAATAAAAACGCTGTATAGAGCCAAAGCAGCCAAAGCAGGGCCCTCACCATCCTTTTCACAACTGAAATACGCAAGGATCTTCAATTGGCAAGGATAAGATTTATTTGGGGCCTAAATTGGCTTTAAGGATTCTAAACAGGGTGAGAAGTATATTTCTTAAATTGGAGAAAAAGGGCTTTCAAATGAGCTACTAAACAAGCTGATATGGAGTAGTCAGAGTATCTGACCCTGGAAGTCTCTTTTGCTCTGAGGTAATTTTGTTTCTCCTCTGACTTCTGCCGATTGAAAGCTCATTGTAAATGTCTAATCTGCCTTGTGCCACAAATCCACTCTTTGAAATTGATAGGAACCTCGTTCTGATTCTGTGACCTTATAGATGGAACTTCAAGATCGGAGCAATGAAAAAAAAAGTGTTTTATTAAATAAAAAAAGTCGCAAAGACCTTTAGAAATACGAAACAAATTGACTTTTATGATTAGTCTACTGTGAATTATTCTTCACTAAATAAAAACGCTCTGTAGAGCATTCCCAGTCAAAGCAGGACATTCGCCCTGCGATGCCATCAATCGGAGAGGATAAAATTGATTTGGGAACAAAGTTGCATCAAAAGCTTCTAAGCATGATGAGAAGCATATTTCTTGAACTAGATAAAAAAGGGCTTTCGAATGAGCTACTACACCAGCTGATATGGAGCAGTCTCAAAACAGAGTATCCGACCCCTTGAAGTCTCCTCTGTACTGAGCTGATTTTGTTTCTGCTCCAACTTGTGCCGAGCTACAACTCATTTGAAATGTCTCATCGAACTGATGACAGCACACCAACTTTTTGACATGGAGAGGAATAGGAACTCCGTCCTTATTCCTTGAGTTTTTTTTTTTTTTAATGAAAAAGTCACACACCTTTAACAATACGAAACAAATTGAATTTTATGATGAATCTACTGTACATTGTTTTTCAATAAATAAAAAAGGTTTATAGGGTATAACCAGCTAAAGCTGGGTTATTGCCCTCCTTCCTCATAATAGAAATTATGCAAGGACTTTCAATTTGAGAGGAAAAAGTTTATTTAGGAACCAAATTGAATCCAAGGCTTCTAAACACGGAAAAAAGTATATTTCTTGGATCGGAGAAATAAGGACTTTCAAATGAGCTACTACACACACTAATATGGAATAATTCCCAAAACAGGGGGGGATGGTCTAACCTTCCAAAATTGAGGGTCTAATCGCTGTAACACTCCCCTGATTAATACCAATCTGATCTGTGTCGGGAAATTAAGACTGGAATTGAAAGCCCATGAAGATAGTTTTCCAAAATGGAAAATGTGTCAAAGCAAACTAAAGAGGGTTGGGGGTTGGAAAATTTAATCTTCCTCTCTAACCCTAAAAAAACAGGTTCCATGGAAGTCCTCTACCCCCAGCCATACTAAAATAGAAGCTTGGCTTAGTTTCCCTTTCTCTCTTGAACAGTCCTGATACCATTTTCTACAGTCTGAATCTGATTCTTGAAACATGTTCTTCTGTAAATACTAATTATATCAATAGACAGTTTCTTTAATCGATGCTCTTTCATAAATTAATTTATAAGTTTAATTTAATTAATTCAAAACTATTGGAGGGAAGAATTATTGAAAATCAATAATTTTTTAATTTTGCGCAAACGTCTTAGCGTCACAACAGGGAAAAGTATTGGAGACGCAGAGGATTCAAGTCATTCAAGTTGCGAGTCCGACACGACTGACGTCCCAACAGGATGCGAGAGCGAGTCTGAAATGGAAAATGATGAGTGGGCGAGCGCTGGGCTCTCTATGCTGTCAAGCGGGGTAGTAGCCACAACGAGTTCAAACTACCCACCAACCTGCGTGGATTGACGTTGGTTCATCGCAAAGTTCTTCATGGGCCGTATTTACAAGTGTTTTGCAGTTTCGGAGGTAGATGCTCCTTCCTCTGACGGTTCGCTAAACGTGATCTGCCTGCGAAAAAACAAGGATAGATCCTTTTATTTTCCCAGGGTGAAAGACTCAGCATCAATCCATCCTGACCAGGTACAGGGAGACCTTCCAGCCCCCCGACTCACTCACGGCGCAAAATTTGTATTTGATTATGACTTTGGTCAGCTGATACTGCACTAATTTGACTCTCTTTTGCCTTTTTTTTTAGAAGTAATGCTTTTCTCCCAGTAAACGAGTGTTTTTTTAACTGGAAGTCTTGCGCCAGAAGAACTCATCGACTGTTCAAAGTTACCTATTGAAGTGTTTGAGTGTTCAAAGTTAAACACCCCTAGAGGTAACTTTGAACACCATTTTTGGACAGGTATAGCTCTAACAACATGAAGACTAGTAGTTTGGGACAGTTGCTATTCGGCGCAGAATGACGTATTCCCCAAACGCCAAAAATAGTTTTGAGTAAATACTAGTTTAAAGAAAAATATCACAAAATAACCTCAATTTTTCACGATTTTTAGTTCAAAATTACCCCATTCCACGGTATGTTCAATTTTTCTTGTAATGGATATACTGAATATGATCATGATATTGTTTTCGTTTTTATTTAGGTGTGGTTACGTATTACAATGACATTCACCTTTTGCATTGTGAACAAAATATGATTTTAATTCTGGTTCTCCCATTATTCAAGTCCATCAACAAGGTATATTTTGTTTTATAATGGTTAATTTTGATTGAAATTTATTAAGGGAACTGGAGAATACTTCACTCATCTTGAGGATATAGGAGATGAAGTTCTTCATCGGGATTATGATTCTAATAGTGCTGGTGTGCGATATTTGAAAGCCACTTATAAGTTTCTTCCAGATCTGTGCCGTGATGTTAGACCGAATGGTCTTTCTGTTTTTCATCTGAATTGGCAGGGTATTGGCACTTCTTTCCAGCACTTGCAGGATCTCTTACGTGAAAGTGGACCAAATGTTATTTTTTTTTAGCTGAAACTTGGTTAAATGATCACAATTCGTCGTTGTTAGATACTCCAAATTATCAGTTAGTGATGAAAATAGAGAGTTGCATCAACACGGAAGTTTGGCGGTTTATATAAAGAATCGTCTAAGTGTTACAATTAAGACGGAATTAACAAAGCCCAAGAAAATGGTTTTTGAGTCGTTAGAGCTTGTCTAGTAATGAATTTAATTGTTTTGTCGCGGTGATTTATAGGCCTCCACCAGGAAATTCTGTGGAATTTATCTGTTTACGGGAAGAGTAATTGAACATGTTACCTGTCCCTAATCAGCCGTGTTTCGTATGTAGTGACTTTAATTTGGATTTGTGACACCTTGATTTCCAATCACCTAGTTCAAGAGTTTCTTGATTTGATTTTAAGCTTGGGTCTTAAGCCAGCTATAAACCATCAGTTTTACTAAATGATGTTTCTGACCATTTTGGAGTAATGATTACAGTAGCCCAGGCAAGACAGATAAATAGTGGAGGTGGGAGAAACAAAGTTTCCAAATGTGTAGTTGACTCAGAAGTGACGACAAGGTATAAGCAGAAGCTTGAAAATTCTGGTTTTAGTTTTTTGAAGAATGAAATGTATATCTATTATAAGTTTGATAAGTTGTGTGGGCGGAAAGTAACTCCCTATTTTAAATTACTTATAAATTGCATTTAATTTGTTACTGCTTTGTCATATTTTTATGATTAATTCTCTCAAATGGTACACTTTTATTGATAGTTTTGTTTTTGATTTCAGATAAAACTGTAACATGGCTCAGCAGTTAACACTTCAGGAGCGTGCCCAGCTGGCGTCACGATATGAAGTTTGGCAATCTGTCGTACGAGTTCGATGATGGTGGCGGACTATTCATGGACCACGTGCCCAAGTGGATCCAAAAACAATAAGAAACTGTCATGCGAAACTCATGACCACAGGATCTGTGGTAGATGTTCGCAGAAGTGGACGCCCTTCGACATCCACGACCCAGGAGACAGTGCACGCAGTCCAAGCAATGTTCCAGCGTAGTCCAGGAAAGTCAACTCGCCAGGCAGCTCGGGAAAGTGCACTCACCCGCTACACAGTGCGAACTATGCTCAAGAAAGATTTGAACTGGCGTACGTGGAAGCCGCACTACTGCCAATCACTCTCGGATGAGGACTGTGACATTCGCATGGAGTTCGGAGAAATCATGCTGGCTTGGCATGAAGAGTGGCCCCATCTCTTCCGCAACATCCTCTGGACTGATGAGGCTGTGTTTCACGTCGGAGGCTTTGTCAACCGTCACAACTGCCACTACTGGGCAGGAGAGGATCCTATGATGACAGATGAAAAACAGCAAAATCGACCCAAAGTAACGGTGTGGTGTGGTATCACCTCAGATCAGGTTGTGGGCCCATTTCTTCTGCGCAAAACCATGAATGCTGAACGATACCTTGATATGTTGCGTGATAGAGTCTGGCCAGTTGTCAGCACATGGGAGAACGTCGACGAGTTGATATTTATGCAAGATGGCGCCCAACCACACTTTGCTCTTGTAGTCCGCAAATGGCTGGATGCTCGCTTTCCGGGGCGTTGGTTGGGACGTCGTGGTCCACATGAATGGCCATCCAGGAGCCCGGATTTGACACCCTGCGACTTTTTTCTTAGGGGTTGGGTAAAGGAAGAAGTCTACCGCTCCAAACCAAAGACACTCGAAGAACTGGAGGATCGAATTAAGGGAGTCATGTCCACCATCCCAGCGGAGTTTCTGAGAAAGTCAGTGGATGCCATTCCTGAACTTTGCAGCAGCTGGTGGAAAGATCTGGGGCACATATTGAATTTTAGAGATAACTTACCATTTATGCCTAACTTGTATGATTAATTTTTTTGAGAATAAATAAATATAATGTACATTGTTTTATTAATCAAAATAGGGAGTTACTTTCCGCCCACCCTATCAGTTTGTGAACATTTCTCTACCGTTTGATCTAAAATTGGATCGAGTGTCTCGCCTGAGCATGATGATGGTGAGTTTACGCAGTTCCTTCCTGAAGAATGTGATGTGTCAGCTTATTTAAAGACAGTAAAAATTAAGAGAAGTATATGAAGCTGTTAAAAATATGAAAAATGTTGCTGCCGGATCTGACCTCATTGCTCTACAGTTTTTTCATGATGTTTACCCAGTGATCTGTATGGGATTCGCGTTTTTAATTAATGAGTGTTTCAAATTTGGAGTGTTTCCTCATTGTTTTAAAAAGCACAGGTGAAACCGTTGTTTAAAGGAGGCGACTCGAAAGACATTGATAATTACAGACCGATATCGCTACTTACTGTTTTATCTAGAGTAATTGAAAATTTAGTATATGAGCGAACTGGGAAGTCCCTTGAATCAAGATCATTTTTCGTTCTGCTCAATTTGACTTTAGGAAAGCGATGTCGACTGAGCAAGCTAGTTCATTTTTCACGTCGTTTGTTAATAATGCGTTGGACTGTGGTCTAAAAGTTCCGTCAGTATTCTTAGATATCAAGAAGGCCTTTGACTGCGTGGATTATGAAGTATTAGTGAAAAAATTGGAGAATTGTGGTATTCGGGGTAATTCAATGCTATTATCAAGTTTTTTTCTGAGTAAACGGACCCAGTACGTAAAAACAGGGGATTTTAAATCTAGTGACAAAAGTGTAACATGTGGCGTTCCTCAAGGATCGGTTCTGGGCCTTCTATTGTTTTTTATCTATATAAATGACTTGGATGTGCCTGGTAAGCTGTGGTCTGTTACCCAGTGAAGTATCTAAGGTTAAGACTATTTTACCGAGCTTTGCAGATGATATCAATTACACGGTGGCTGCTAGGACAGAAAAGGAGATGCTAAATCTTCTGAAAAGTGGTATGCTATAAATTGAAAAATGGATGAGACTAAATAAACTAAAATTGAACCACAAGAAAAGCTGCTTGGTGATGTATGGTAGAAGTCCTAATTATTATCCTTGGATTGAGCAGATTCAGATTAGAGGAAACATCATCTTACGCGCTAAATCAGTTAAGTTCCTTGGAGTTCCACAGGATGAGTGCCTCAGATTTAAGAATCATGTCCGTCATATTTCTGCAAAGATTACTCGTAGCATCGGAACGATAAGAAAACTAAAGCATATTTCCCGGATAATATCCCACGGACACTTTATTTCTCTCTTGTCCATACACAACTAATATACTGTATTACTGTATAGTCTTCTACGGTCGCAGTTCATCGTCATCCATTGAGAGTGCAACAAAATAAAGTGGTTAGAGGGCTGACGACTGTTGATAAACGTTCTTCAGTGAGGTCCAGGTATGTTGAACTAAAGATACTGCCCATTTTTGGTCTGGTGAAAATATACAATGCTCTATTTATAATTAAGTACCAAAATAATTTGTCACCAAAGTGCTTCAGCGATCTTTTCTTACCGGATTCTAGTGATCACGAGAATAATACAAGAAGTTCAAGTGAGTATAGAAATCCTAGAATAGTTACTACACGATCAAAGTTTTCTGTGCACCATATTTTTCTTATTGCCTGGAATATTTTGCCACATAATATTGTATAGAAAACAAACCCAAGCAAGTTCAGAAGTTTGTTGAAAGACAATTGTTTTAGGGTATATGAGAAGGACGGGTGATGAGTTCTCTAGTTTCTTTATTTATTAAGTTAATCAAATTGTTTTTTTTGGATTAATGGATTGATGATGGGAGGTACCAAATGATTTTTTATTTAATTTTTTTTTGTCATTTCTTGTTTTGTTTTTGGTGTTTAGTTGTCGTTACCTTTCTTAAGTTAATTTATATATAGGCCAAGTGGTGTGACTATATACCTAAACAAGCTTTGCTTCAGGTTTTGTATGTTCATTGTTAATGGAAAAATCATTTTTTTCTTCAAAAATAATAAGGTAAGAAAATAACAAACCCTGGTACCGTAAAAGCCAAAAAAAATCTTTAGAAAATGTCTGTAAAACAAAACGAACAATTACAAGTTCACCTCAGTTATACTGTACAACTATATTGCCTACTAATAGTGAAAAATATCGAAACTTTAGAACAAGCTGTTCAAGAAATAGAACGAGTCGTGGAAATAGACAGTATTGCGTTACAACACAAGAAACTATCAACAAATAATGTCGACGAAACAACACCTACAACATCAAGAGACACGCCCCAAAGATTCTTTTCAAGAGACAACTCCCCAAAGACCAAATCAAAAAAGATCACTGACCTTAGCAAGGCAGAGAACGATACGTTTCGTGCCTAAACACCAGACAAGACAAGCAAACTCACCACCGCCTATAAGGTGTTACGGGTGTAATCGCCTAGGCCAAATTGCAAGGAGTGTCATCCAGAAAATAATTACTGCCCAAATCCCTCGAATTATGGAAATCGTTTGCCCAGGAGTACAAACAATAGCGGGTACCGCAAGAGAAGCTATAAAAACCTTCCCTATAGCCCCCTAAATTTCCCTAGCCAACCTCCTTACATATCAAACCCCCTTCAAACAAAGTAACTACCGTAACCCTAACCAAATTTTCCACCGCAGCGCATATCAATACAATGCAAGGACAGTCTACCCTACGAAATTTAAAAGGGGCACCACAGGAAACAGGACCAATTTTAATTCGTCGGCAAGGAGCGAGCAGGTAACGCAAGGCGTCGGAACAAAAAATTCGAACTTGCGAGACAATAATTGGCAATCACGCCAATTCAATGAAAGCTTAGTTAGTGAAAATTCCTCAAAGGAGTCCACTTGTCCAATTAACCCTCAGGGAAACGACTCAAGCCACCAAAACCAGTAGGACTGACCCTTTGACGGCAAAACTTTTTACAGGTCCCAACCAGTAATGGTACCCTCTTTAAGTGCTCATAACAAAATATTGCCCATATTTAGTGATTTTAGTGTCGCAAATACTTGTTTTAAAGCGCTTCTGGATTCTAGTGCGACTATTTATATAATAAATTCGACTGTGTTCAATAAATTACCGGCATTTATTAAACAACGTAAGAGTCATGCCTCTCCCAGTTTGACTAGTATCGCGGGGCATAAATTAGACTAAAAGGCTCCATTTATCTAAACGTGAGAAAAGACAAAAAAAATTCCCACTAGCTTCATAATATGTAAAAGTGTCCCCTATGAAGCGACAATCGGGGCTAATTTTTAAAGTCCAATAGGGTGCTGTTGGATATAGCTAACGCTAGTTTCATCTATCCGTCGGATCTTTATCCTGGACGGGTAGGGAAAGGGAATGCAACAGTGAATGCCGTACCGACTTTTATACCTCATTTCTTGTCTCGTAGGAAAGTAAATGCAAACAACAAGTTGATAGAATCAGTAAAAGCAACAATAGGGCAAAGGCAGCAATATGGAAAAAAACAAATTCAGGAATTACCTGAATTATGGAAGGAAGTGATAAATCTTAACGTGACTCACTCGCAACCGACACTATTTTCGGTGGACTGACCGCAACAAAACGCTAGTTTGAATTCAACTGAGAATAATACTGAGGAAAAATATTACGAATTTGCCGTGAGCAAAACAAAAATCCCCCCATAGAGTGCAAAGCATTTAGATTTCGCAAAGGATTGATACGGTGAATGGTAGAAACAAGACTTGAACTGCGTCTTCAGCGGCCAACTTACCCAAGCATATGTTATGTGAGGAACAGATTCTAAGTTACAAAACAGGGGAAGGCTTTATATGGATAACAAATATGCATGAAAATGATACAATTACATTAAAGAAAGGAACGTCCCTAGTTGACATACAAGTGGTATTGGAACGCAAATCGGAAGTAGTATCGGAGAAAATTCCAGATGGAATTTTATCAACATTATTAACGCTCCAAATGAAAGATATCCTCTAACCAAAACCCAGTTTTTGGAAAAAATTAACCTGAGTCAAATCATTAAAGCAAACATTGTACAATTATTATGGGAATTTAAGGAAGTATTTTCTACTTCTAAGGAAGATATCGGTTTAATACCATTTTATGAACACTCTATCCAAACTACAGGGCTACCAGTAGGGAAACAGCCTTACCGTATCCAGAAAGGCACAAGAATCAAGAACTGGTTAATAAATAAAACCAAAGGATTGGAGAAGAATAATGTCATACGTCCAAGCACAGGCCCTTATTCAGCACCCGTAATTTTAGTCCCAAAGAAGAATAATGACATTAGGCTAGTTGTGGATTATAGGGCTTTGCACAAAAAAGTTGTTAGTGACAAATTTTCTCTACCTAGAATAGATGAAATGCTTGATGCTATCTCTAATAAAAATAAAATTTTATCCTTAGGAAACATAAAAAAGAATCAGAGAAAAGATTAAAAAATGTGTAGCCCTCATTCATTATTTCTTGCACGACAAGGAATTACCTGAGGAATTAAAGGCACTTAAAAAGGAAATAGATAATTTTATTATGATTTCGATGAACAAATTCTTGGTGGAATAGGAACCCACGAAGCAAATAGAAACCAAACCTCTGTAATCCCCATGATTGCCGCAAAATCTATAACAACCTGCCCTTGAATTTATTCATTCAGATACGGGCGGATACTTAGGAATAACCAAAAACGTTTCACAAATTAAAACAATATTTTTTCGTCCCGTCGGCCTTGACAAAACAAGCGATTTTGTAAATAGATGCGAATAATGCAACCTGAGAAAAAATACCTAAGCTTGCCCTAACCAACCAATGGGAAAAACCCCTGTAACAAGATTTCCGTTCGACATTATCTCTTTTGACCTATACGGAACCAGCGGAGGCCTATCTGCTTCAAACAGAGTTCATACTTGCATCCTCTCGGTTATCGATCATATTTCCGGATTTAGTTTCACGAAAGCATTGAAAAATCAAAGCACAGACGCGACAAGCAAGGCTTTAGGAAAATTACTTTGAACTTCGGGATACCGAATACGGTAATAAGTGACAACGGAAGCAACTTTATCTCTAAAGTTACTAAAGAATTTATAAGCTCCCTGTACATACAGAAATTAGTAACTTATCCTTATCACGCGGAAGCTAACGAAAAAAACAGACATAAGATATTTTCAAATTTCTTGAGTATATACAGGAAGGACATTAGAAACGACTGGGACCAATTTTTACCCTATTTAATAAATATAATCAGTAGTGCGAACTCAGAGGGGAAAAAAAGTACTATTTATATATCATTTGGCCATGATTTCAAAATACCTTACAAGGAAATTATTGAATCAAGGCACTATTACAATAACAAGGAGGATTAAAAGTAGAAATCTTCAATAGAACGAAAAAGACTTACAAAATTGTAAGGCAAGAGTTAGAAAAGTCTAAGGTAAATCAAGAACTGAAAAATTTACCAAATATGAAGGAGGAAATAAATTTCAAACAGGAGTCTGCGTTTAATTAAAAAATGAAACAAAAGCTGAAGGCAAGAAACTCTCTAGTCAATATTCTTGACCGATACAGAATAATAAAAAAAAAATATAATAATGATGTCACCTTCAAAGTCGCCATCCCCGACACAGGGAAAACTTACAAGACCCATGTTAGTCGAATAAAAAGGGCCAAGTTTCCACAAAGATGGGTGTCACAACCCACGACAACTTATTTGTCAGACACGGAAAATAATCCACCTTAGTCGAGATTAGGAGAATTAAAACCTTTTAATTTCAAACAAAGTCATTTCGAAAATGATAGCGATGATTAAAAATTAAATGAATTCTTAGCGATGAAAAATTTTATTGTCCTTAAACACAAAATGCAAAGCCCAACAAAACATAACAGAAATGAAGCTTCATCCTCAGATAGTTCAGAAGAGCTAGATTATACGCTTTCCCCAAAAACTCATTTTTTTCCAGACAAGAATTCCACCCTTTGTCCTAAAATGATTCCCAGATGACATGGTTTCACCGGCGACCCTGATAGAAAGACTTCTATCACTGCATGACGAATTAGATCGAGGTATTGACACCCCAAGTAACATAGCAAGGAAAAATCCCCCAAGGACCCAAATAAGAAAAATCTCTGAGAGGCCATGGATACAATAATTTTCCCTTTAAAAAAAGGCACATTACAATACCTTGGAACCCTCAGACTCCCAAAGACGCCCATCAAGGATAGTACCGCGATATAACCGTATCTAAGGTCAAGCACAAGGAATGGTCATCCTGGAAGGGAATCATGATACAGAAGATGCCTCACCCCCCGAAGATATGCCGTTAAAGCAATGAAGACACCCGCGAAGTTCTCTCTCCAAGTTCTCAAGAAGCTTTCAGCTCTCCCGAATCGAAAATTCAGCATGAAGAATTGATAAATAAGCCCTCTACTTCGAGAGAATAGGAGATTTTAAAAGGACAGACAGGTTCCAAACCCACTGTTAATGGAAGGTCGAATCCAACCTCAGCAGCAGCAGGCGCAAAAGTGAAGTTGAAAGGTCAAAAGTTCCTAAGGAAAGAGCACAAAAAGTTTGATCTTATATCGCTAGTGAAGCAAAAAAAAAAGATAAGCCGCAAGAAAGCGAGGCAAAAGTAACCACTAAGTTGGGTAAAACGGTTAAAAACCTGACGAATGGAAGCAAGTTTAATAAATAGTCTCAACCACGTTAATATGTCACTAAAAAAAAGAGAGCGGAAGGAACTGCCTCTAACAGAAGGGAGATTTATGTCCAACATACCCTAGTTTGTTCGCAGTATGTTAGATACGAATTCTTTTGCTTAAAGAATGTGAGACCATTAGGACTCGTCTAATATAATCTATATAGCTACCCACGCCACCACAGCATAATCATTAAAGATTCAATCGAAAGCAGCAGCAGTTGCTTGCTTTCCGGCTGGAGGTGTGGTGGAGCATAGTAAAAAAGATTTGCCCGACCAAACCTCTAATCGGTATGTTCGATTCCGCCCTCAATCCCTCAACGCACGAATAATAAAACTGTCCTATTGTACCCTCAAAACCAAAGTTTTATCAACTATTTAGTGATAAAGATAATTTAATAAATGAAGTTAATGAATCCCCCCCCCTCCTTCATGGGAATCTTGTGGCCGGGTGGTCTTGACCAGTAATGTTTATTGTTATATTGGTCATGCCGGCCCGACCAAGAAACTCCCCTAAGAAAAACAATTTGCCCTTTCACAACAGGGATATCAATCAAATTATGAGGTTAACGGCGAAAAACGAAAGTAATTGCATCAATTTGGTAAGTGATCTATGAGAAGCGTACCTAATTGCTTCAGCCACTAATAAACTGTCCTTATTGAAAAAAATATATTGCCCCTCATATGAATAGATACTACTACAATTATGTTTTGTAGTCAACAAATAATTATTTCTATGTCATGGCAAAATCAGTTATCGACACAGATTCTATCTCGATAAAATGTGCGAAGGAAAACTATTTTGTAAAAGCAGAATCCGGTTACATCGAATTAATGAAAAAAAGAGTAAAAACTTATAGCTGACACTAACACTGTCGCAAGCAAACCTAGTAGCGCCACACTAATGTGCCGTTAAACGTACCACATCTTGAAGTAGAAATAGTAGGTAGAATTGGATTAACCTTTACAAATGGATTAGTTATCTGGAATAATAGATCGTGTTGTTCCAGGTGACTAATCCAGATAACTAAGCAGATACCCACTACTGACACTGCAGAATAACCAGAGGTAAATTTTATTGTATAAATTACTAACCTGGTTAGAGAAAACTAGATCATAAACAAACTTTGCAAAAATAAAACAAAAATAATAATAATATCACCCAGTTCCGAAATTAGTATGGTAATGCGAAGGTCACATAGCTTGCCAGACATAAATAAATCTAACCCCTCCCCGGAACAAAAATGGAAAATGAAAGGAAGTCAGAGTTTATTAGCTATAAGAAAAACGAACACCCCAGTAATAGAAATGCTTCTCGATAATTTTTTAGTAGAGATAGTAAAAGATCTCGACTACTACACGTTACATTTCCTCCAAAAATCCCCAAGGAACACTTGACGGGTAGAGTAATAACAAGAATCATGATGTACCTATTTCTCGGTAACTTCAGCAAGCGCGTAATATCGAAGTCCTTCGAATATAAAAGGAAATTTGCCAACTTGACGTTCAAAATTTTCACCAAGAATATCCCGCAAACCAGTTATCCCTTGATAGCAAAGAGAATTACAGAACACCATTGGTTCATAAACGGCGAGAATGGTCTTGTCATCATTTGGCCCTTACGATTTCTTTCAATACTAATAGACCAAGGATACCGATTAACCGCAGTAAACTTTCTTAAAACTCTGTTGGAGAATTACCAGAGGAAAACGTTCTTAGACCCGGTAACAAAAACCCTTATCTATCAGAAATCCGCACTTGATTATCAAGATATAAAGAAATCACCCTAAATTTACTCCAAGAAGATGAAAATGTTGGACTCAAAGTAATCCACGGCATTGATATTATAATGTATGATCAAGAATGTTGCGACGATTATCATATTCAATCGATTTTCGCCATTGTAAAAGTCATTAAAAATGCATTTTTCTTAGCCGAACTGTGTCGCACAGCAATTCCCGAAAAAATGCAAAAATTCGACATTGTAACTACATTAAAAAACCTTGACCTTCCCAACGAATTGTTGACGTACTTAAGTCATTTAAAAGGCAAACAGTGTGACAGAGATAATGTAATCTTTGATTTAAAATTTATGAGCAAAAATATATTATTTGAAGAGAATGCCGTACAACTCGAGCATAAAAAATTGAGCGCAGATGAACATGGAGTAAACCGACTCTTTCTATAATATCAAACTGTTCCGCAATGAGTATAGGAACTTATTTAGTTATTAAAGTTAAAACCCTGTAAATTCACTTTTGTAGAAGCGTAATTTTCTGCAGAATTAAACTAAGTATTAACCATATAGAATATCAAAGTAAACGAGCAGGCTGAGCTGTACCTCATTTGAAGTTATTAATGGATAAAAGAAAAGAAAAAAGGAGGAAAAGAAACTGTATGAACATCGATTTGTTATAAATCTTAGCTTCAGCTTGATTATTCTAATGGATTATTGCTCGATATTTCAAGAGCGACAGAGTGATATTTGTCTTGTCCATTTATTTAGCCTTATTCGGTAATATAAGACTATTCTTTGTTGAGCCACATTTAACCATATGGGCTGCTATGTGCTAAAAAAAATGTAAGTGGGTGGTTTGAACCACTCATCATTGAGGAATAAAAAAAACTTATTTCCTTATTTGTTTTAGTATAAAAAAATAATGAACACGAAGAAATAGAGCTTTTAAAATACAGAAACAGATATATGACACAAAAAAAATTATCATATAGAAACGAAGAGCTAGTATAGAGAAACAGAGAGCTAGCGCAGGAAGACTGAAAATTAAAATAGAGAGTTTAGTGCTAGAACCCACTAGCCACAAACACTTAACTAAGAAAACAAGTGGGGAATCCACGTGATGTTGCAAATTTGTCAAAATGTAGTGAAGTAGTGTTTGAAAAAAAGAGATTTTTCTTTTTCGCAGGCACTTGAACAGCTAGAATGTTGAGCTGCAAGTTCTAATAATTTCTCGATAACCCTCGAATTCTCTTGTATAATATAGCCAAATAGATACATGTAACAATATTGACGGTAATTTTCGCTGTTTACACAATAGCCCAAGATATCGTAAATAATTTTTCTGCTCTGACCCAAGATATCGTAAAGCGTGGAATCATATTTAAGAATGAGAACTCGCCCCAAGGTAGCCATAAAGCATGAAAGATACAGATGAGCCAAGGAAATTTCAAGCTGGACAAAACCCAAAAATTGATGATGCTGGTGCATTGCTGCTGAGTCCTTACGTCTCCAAACCGCACACCATTTAAACCCTGCACAAACATATTTAAGCCAAAATAAAGGGGAGGAAATAATCACACGAGTGAGTATAGAGGTCCTCACTTGCACTTGCGATGTCCGGTCGCCATCTCTCTAAACATTGTTTATGTATAACTGCGTGGCTATGATGCTGCAAGCGCGTTTCTTAAACAGCGCAGCTGTACATCCGCAATAAAAGGCATAAAATCTTAAAGTAAATTTAGACCTCGTACTTAACCAAGTAGTCTAATGCTAGGCTAAAGTGCATATTAATTTTATCTTATTTGTAAATAGTATTAACCAATTTAATATTATCATTTTACTTGCCATCTACTAACTTACCTGACAGTGATTGCTTTTAAGTTAGCCAATTATGCTACGTATTATTGCTTTTATGTATTTTTACCTACTCATTATAAAGCGTATTTGATTCTACCTAGAAATTTTTATTCTAGGAACTGGCATGCCCTGATACAAGTTGATTGCCAGAAGTGAACAGTTCAGTCCAGATACAACCAAGTAGAATCTATCGACACAATTCGTCAAACCACGAAGAGTACTCACCACACCAGTAAGGCCGTAGATGACCGGTGCCAAAAAGATGACCACAGTTACCACAATCAGTAAACACGTAACCCCACCAATAACTCCATGATAAATGGCATTCTTCAAGGTCGTAAGCAACTTAAAATTGATCAAAATTGAACAGATTGACTACCTTGAGAGCCCCAGGCATCATTGAAAAAATTTTAGGGAACAAACCCCTCAATGACTATGATTACCCTGATCCTGAATCAGAAACAATATGTCGAGAAAGAATTTTGAATCCAGTTTCAATCCAACCTTAGCAATTCTCTGACCCTGTGAATAGAAATCAAATATGTCCATTGTAAATATGGAAAAACACACATTCGAACAAATAATATTAGAAATATGAACCATGAAATTATATACAGATTCCCAGAAGCAATATGCTCAGGAAAACACCCTAGAAGATACCGAACCTATGAACTATTAACCCATCCGGGCATAAACCCAGTTAATGTCAACGCACCGTGGAGAAGCAAAGAACAGAGGTATTAATACAAACTTTAAGAGAAATACTTTACCCCTATATGATAAACATCTTTATTGTTCAGTGAGATACAATTAGAATAATGAACGTGGAGTTAATCCTCTATGTACGGTATTAACTATAGCAGGCCGCCGTAAAGATTTCTACTTCAAAATTAAACAATGCAATACTGAGTTTGCAAACGGAAGAACATAAAAGAACAATTACTCAAGTTAACAACTCAAACGTCAGCACTATAGACGCGTAGGATTGTGGAATAGGTGTGAAGTTATAAGTATCAACTAACAGAAGTAATAAATAATCTTGATCAATCTTGTGAAGTAAACAAAGTGACATTTCAAAGTGTTATTTACCAGTGATTATGTTAAAACTTATTATCATGTATGTTCATTCGCCCTTATGGTATGTTGTTTATGTACAACCTTAATTAATACTGTCATATCCAACAAGTTTAATATTAGGCAGAGATATCATTTTAGTGGTAGATGAAGGTAGAACATATCTAAATTTCAATTATGTAAATGTTAGGAATAGGATTTTTTTGGATTCAACATCTTTATAAAATATAATTCATGCCAGCTTGACGACCGGTTATAAACAAAGCACAAATATCTTGAAAAACGCAACCAGTACACGATTACTAAATTATACAACTAACCGAATCATCACTGAAATAAACGCAAATATAGAAAAAATAGAGATGTTAATAATAAGTACAGAACAATAGAAAATAAACAAAAATACTAACAAAAAAACTTAAATTATCCTCTCTCGCAATCCTGTCCCACATTCACCAACTGCTCGCAATGAGAAGCTTCCTTAACCGGTTTTTAAATTGTGGCACACTTTCGGCTTCCCAAATTGAGTCTGGAGAGGTATTCTACACCACCGGATCCACGTGCTTTGCCACATGGGTAGAACCTACCGTAATTCTTGGCTCACTTACCAGGTCTTCAGCATCTCTCGTAGCATTTACCTGATAAAATGAATTCAAACGAAAAAATTATGAAAAACATCAGGCGCAAAACCATTCAAACTCTGAAACACAAAAATACCAATTTGAAAATCTCTAATTTGAGAAACATTCAAAATCCTAAGTTTCATAAAAATCGACTCTGTACTTAAAACTCTAGTATCATATTTACCAATTAACCTCACTGCTTTATTTTGCTGAATCTGCACTCGTTTCAAATTGTATGTAAAATTACTGGCCCAAAACATACATCCATAATTTATATACGGCGCAGTCAAAGAGTAATATGAAAGAACTAAAATATGAGAAGGTAAAAAATGTTGAAAACACCTTAAAATCCCAAGGCCGGGCGCTACCTTACACGCAACCACATCAGCGTGTCTTCTCCAGCCGAGGTTCTGATCAAGAATGAATCCTAGGTATCGCTTTTCCTCAGCCTGCTTTAATAGAGAAACATTTATTCCTATTTCACTGGAAAGATTTGGATATACACCAGCCCGATTAAACAGAATATAATTGTTCTTCGCCACGTTAGTGCTAAGTAAGCTAGTAACTACAAACTCACTAAACCCTTGCATTGCCCTGTTTGCTTTCTGGACCAATTATTCAAAAGTCTTCGCTGCCACAACAAGTGCTATATCATCGCCGAAATATGTCATAGACGCACCAGGAATGTAGAACCGCATACTATAGACAGACACTAAATACAACAGGGGTCCTAAAGCAGAACCCTGAGGAACTCCAAAAGAAACAGGAAAAAAAAACCTAGAAAAGTTCTCTCCAAGATTCACCCTCACAGACCTACCATTTAAATATGAACTAAACCAATCCAAACATTTCCCCTTTACACCCAAGTATCTTGATCTATCCAATAAAATACTGAAATCAACAGTATCAAACGTTTTTTTTAAATCTATAAAAATACTAATACAATACACACCCTTTTCGAAGGATACATTAACATTTTCTAAAAGATGCTGTACAACATGCGAAGTCATATGGCCCTTTTGGAATCCGAACTGACTATCCTACAATGCATGCAGGCTCGTGAGGTAATGATAACGTCTTCCATGGATAACTTTATCATAAACTTTCGAAAACAATGGCAAAATAGAAATAGGCCTCCAATTCGATACATCCATTGAGTGCCCCCTTTGTAGACAGGGAGAATCTTTGCTGTTTTCAATAATTTAGGAAAAAACTCCCTTCTCCACTGATAAATTTATTAGGTACACTAGCACGGGAAGAATGTACACCAGAATTAATCAAATAGTCTTCAGGTTAACACCTTCCGACCCAGGACTGTTGGATCCAATCGAGCTGATGATCTTTGTTAATTCAGCTGAATCACAGGGACGAAATTTCATTCCATTCCCATGCCCCCCTCACCAACAAACGAGTTGTCGTTCACAAGAGCTTGGGAATTTCTAGTTTCTGCTTGTATCTTCGTTCCGATATTGGTAAAATAATCACCAAGCTTGTCACACGACTCTTGTCTATCCTCTACAACCACTCCTTCGATTCAAATTTGAGGGTCTTGAGTTCTCAGAGGCCCGCAAACCAGTTCATTCATAACTTTCCAAGCTCTTTTCAGATCTGCTTTATTTTCCTCAAAAAGTGCCAAGTAATACTGCTTCTTTTTCCTCCTTTTTAGCGAGTTCGTAATATTCCGA
The DNA here is from genome assembly GCA_027921565.1 of Artemia sinica. NCBI lineage: Eukaryota > Metazoa > Arthropoda > Branchiopoda > Anostraca > Artemiidae > Artemia > Artemia sinica. The sequence continues at coordinate 76,364,282 of CM051260.1, read as the reverse complement.
ATCTGTTTAATGACCATTATCTTCCTCCTTTGAAGATCTCAGATAATATTGAAACGCACTGTCCCACTTTTCAAATAAGTTCACTAGCTTTTCATCAACCCATGGCTTTCTCGGCATATTTAGTCTCTGTCTGAGTGTCTTTAGCGGACAAGTTTTATCATATGCAGTGGTTATGATGCTACTAAATTGCGCAAAAGCTTGACATGGGTCTCCCTGGTTCAAGACAGATTCAAAAGATGTTGCGCTTATTTCTTCTTTAAACATCCGAATGTTTTCAGGCTTAATCTTTCGAACAATTTTATTTTGCTTTTTATGGCGTGACACTTGTAAATCTAGACTAAATAATACAGGGAAATGACCAGACGCCGAATTTCCTACAATGTTAGAAAACAAATTTCAGATATACTTTGAAGAGACAAACACATTGTCAATCAGGGTAGCAGAATTATCCGTGATCCTAGTAAGTATTGTTACTGTGGGGAAAAGATCATTAGAAACCATAAAATTTGAAAAATCTAAGTTTAAACCACCTGTAGATAAAAGATGAAACTAAAAATCACCCATGCATAAAAACTCTTGCTGTGACCTCTGAACCACAATTAGAAGACTTTGGAAGCCTTCTGTGAAATCCTCATACGACGAACTTGGAGGCTTATAAACTACTGATAGGATAATTCTCCTCGCGCCAAGCCTCATACCAATCTCGATTTCAATGGAAAATGTTTCCATCTTACCTTTCTCCAGACATCAAAATCCTCCCTTGGGTTCCATTAAAGTGAATCACTTATCAAACCGAGTCCGCCGCGGTTCATTGAAACTCTACTTCTAGCTGTAAGCTGATAGCCCGAAAACGAAGACGAGAGAGGACTATCCTGGCTCAAAAAAGTTTCACAAAGGGCCATAACATGGAGATTCCGAAATTTCGAAATAAAATCAAATATCTCACCATACGAAGAAGTAGGGTGGCAATTCCATGAGCACACATTGAAACGAACATTTTTCATTATTCCAAGATACGAGGAATCACAATATTTACTAAACTGCAAAGGTCTATAACTCACGGTAGGGTCTTCATTCGCCAAATCCGAAAGTAAATAACTGTCAATATCAAACAGGCAACTTTCCAAGCAGAGCAACTTCGATGTGGTACCGATTGGTTCATCACACATACTATCTAGTCAACAGTTTCATAGCTCTCATTGTGAAAAAAAGGCACAGCTGAGCTCTAGGAACAGATAAATAATTATAAGAATAGTAAATGAAAACAGAACAAAACACTGATAGACAATAAACCAAAACAACAAAATAAGTAAAACCAACTAAAAGCAATCCGCCAGTGACAAAATCCTGCGAGCAATGGTGTCTATTGGGAGTTTTGTGAGATTTAGCCTACGATCAGATCAGACATTTCGCACTTCAAAACTATCCCTTGCCGTGTTCAGAATGTCATGACGGCGTTTCGTTAGGACCTCTGACACGAAAATGTCCGACTTAGCAAGTTTAGTTTTGCTCTTGAAAACTTTCCTTGTCAATTCACTGTTTCTCAATTTCACAAACACCGGTGCAATATCTCTTTGGCATTGTGCAGCGGAATTATTTAAACGGTAACGGTAAATACTCTGAATGTCATTTTGCGAAAATCGGTGACTCCCATTTTCTGCGTAATGATATTCGCTGTTGTTACTTCACCCGTTAACTGCTTCACATCGTTGAAAACTATGCTATCTAGGAGCTTTTCTTGTTCAAAATCGTTGATTCTACTTCCCATCTGTGCCACGCGATTTTCCAGCTATTGAATTTCTGCTTTCAAACTTTTACAAGGCTGTAATAAGCTTCAAAACTTTAATTTAAACTCGAGTGACACTTAGACAGATTTCACGAATTATCGTCTAGTAGGATTATTTTAAGGAATCCCCACTTTTCTGTTGTTTATCCCCAAACTTTTCTAAAACTTTCTCAGTAATTTTTTCCATCACTGATTTTTGCGTTCTTGCAATCTCATATTTGCTAGCAACAATTCTCTCCAACATCTGAGATGACGAGCTCGCTGGCTCGCTGATTTGAGTACAGCGTATGATTTGTTTCCTTTGTAGATTTCGAGATAGTTTTTAGCTTCTTCAAACGCAAACTTTACTCCTTTTCCCGTTTTTTGTGACGATTCCTTAATATTAGCTTCATACGATACCAAACTTTTTTCAGTGAGTTTTATTTCCTTGAGATCTCCGTAGCAGAAAACAATGAAATTTTCTCGGACTTTGCTATCTCTTACTATCTGCAGGACTCTGACTGGCCATAACGGGAATCCCTAGAAATGAGCTAGGGCTAAATCAAACTGTTTAAAGGGCATTTTGAAGACAAAAATAAGAAAAAATAAAATAGAAAATCACTTATCTTTTACTCAGCAGACCCACGGATAGCATTGGCAATCACCTTCGTGGCAGGTGGCTCGATGGACCGTGGAGACCTGCAAACGCTCATTCCATCGTAATCTGGCATCCACAGCAACGGTTATAATATTATTCAATTGTCCAAAGCAAATTGTTCAAAGCGCTTTACAGTATTGTATACAATATCACTTGTAGCGCTATGAAATAAATATCCAAACTACAATCTTCTATGAAAACTGGCTAAACAACATAAACCGGTTTAGATCTTTATAGGTCAAAGACCGACAAATATAACTAGTATATAAAACATTAGTTTCGTAAAGGGATTTTAAGTAATATAGCCTAAATGCAAACACGGGTACCACAAAGTAGTCAGAGGTGTATAAAATTTCTAACATATAGTAGTTGTCAAAGTCAGTCAAACTTGTAGGACGAACTAAATTAAAATTCAAAGGGAGATAAAGGATTTGAACTTAATGATGGCGACATCCTTGAGCGATGGGAAGAGAAATATGTAGCGTCATTAGAAATTAAAACCCCCTTGCGAACGATTAATTAAGAAAATGCCAGTCTCATTTTTAAATGAAGCTCAGCTAAAATCACAGCACTCGCGTTCATGCAATCTGCCTAGTTAAGTTAATCACGATATATGCATCAATTTCACTTTTACAGCAAGTGAATTTTAACCGGATTTTGCTACGTGATGAATTTCTCTAAAAGATGGCTAGAATAATTATAATGCTAAAATTCGTTTAGAGTCAGGTAAAGTAAATTATTACACTATTAATGAAAAAACAAAGAATATTATGTCCCATGTTAGAGTGTCTTTTAGCTTTTTGAAAGGAGATTTATTGCGCAATTAGTGAAACAATGTTTCGCATGTGCAAACAAAGTTGGCCAATAAAGAAACAAAGTTTCACTAATATAAACAAATTCACCTGTCTTGAAATGTCAGTCTCATTTTAAATAAAGCTCAGCTAAAATCACGGCGCTCGTGTTCGCGCAATCTGCCTAATTAAAGTAGTCACTAAGTATGCATCAATTTTACTTTTACAGCAAGTGGAATTTAACCAGATTTTGCTATGTACTGAACTTTTCTAAGAAATGGCTAGGATAATTGTAATCCTAAGATTATCGTTTAGCGTCAGGTAAAGTAAATTATTACACTATTAATGAAAAAACAAAGAATATTATGTCCCATGTTAGAGTGTCTTTTAGCTTTTTAAAAGATTTATCGCGCTATTAGCCAAACAATGTTTCGCATGTGCAAACAAAGTTGGCCAATAAAGAAACAAAGTTTTATTCATATAAAAAATTTCACCTGTCTTTAAGCGATGGGAGACCTTTAAGAAAAAATAAAAAATTGTAATTTATTGCATTATAAAATTTTGAATACTAGGCTTCTGTAAAGCTAAATTATGCAAAGTAGGATATCAACAATTGGAGTACAAGGTGCATAACGTGGAGTATTCTAGTCCAGGTGTAGGACAGGTTTTGGTAAGGGCCAAAGACTCATTAAAAAGGTTATGAAAAATCCAAAAGCGGGAATCAGAAGAATATACCTAAGAAAAATTGGCGTTTAGAGTGTGTCTTGGATTACCAGCGGCTCCTGAAAGAAGTTAGCGAAGATATTATTTAGACTCAAGTAATATTTATAGTCGTGCTTATCAGACTCATTGTGCGTTAATGCTGATCTTTAGACTCTCGTATGTTCGATATATTGTGTCCATATCTGTATTGAAATGTGATCATGTCTTCGTCAAGTAAGTATCTAATAAATCTCTTGTATTTTTAATTGAGTTTGTCTATGCTAGTATATCTCAGATTAGTCCCGTGTCTCCGATCGTCCCATAAAGATTGATTTCGACCCAATGCATAACATTTAAGGATAGCCTAGTAATTGACTTCATTACACTTTGCTGCTACGGCACTGTGTGCGTGCTTCTTCAATAGCAGAGTCTAGGGAGGTTGTCGAGTGAGCAAAGCGGATCTCCGATTACAAAACCATTAAACCAAACTCAACAACAATTAACCAAAACCCTCCCCAGATTAAAAGAGAGCTTGTGTCTGGTCAGGCACGCCATCTCTAATAAATGTTATTTAAGAGGGGAAAGCGAAGAATGGTCTCCAGGTCACTTGATAAAACTCGAGTGCATTTATTGCTGAAATACTGCAAGTTTCATAAATTGATATCGACCAGCTAGACCAGTTAAATACTGCCAAGTGCCTCTATACACAGTGCCTCCATTGGCTTGAAATGAAAGTTTTTTTTAAATCTATGATTCTCTGCATATTTGCCTATCTTACTCTTGTCTTAGGTGTTTTCACATAAGATATAGACTCTCGTATGTTCAAGATATTGTGTCCGCATCTGTATTGAAGTGTGCTCCTGTCTTCTTTACGTAGATATCTAATAAATGTCTTGTATTTTTAATTGAGTTTGTCTATGCTAGTATATCTCAGATTAGTCCCGTGTCTCCGATCGTTCCCATAAAGAATTTGATTTCGACCCAATGCATAACATTTAAGGATAGCCTAATAATTAACTTCATTGCACTTTGTGGCTACGGCACTGAGTGTGTGCTTCTTCTACAGAAGAGTCTAGGGAGGATGTCGAGAAAGTAAAGCGGGCCTCGGATTATAAAACCCTTAAACCAAACCCAACGACAATTAACCCAAACCCTCCCTAGATTAAGAGAGTTTGTTTCTGGTAAGACAGGTCATCTCCAATGAAAGTTGCTTAAGAGGGGAAAGCAAGAAATGGTATTCATTATGTCTCCAGGTCACTTGATAATACTCGAGTACATTTATTGTCGAAATTACGAGTTTCAAAAATTGATATTGACCAGCTTGACCAGTTAAATACTGCCAAGTGCCCCTATACACAGTGCCTCCATTGGCTTGAAACGAAAGTTTTTTTTAGTCTATGGTTCTCTACATATTTGCCAATCTTACTCTTTGCTTAGGTGTTCTCACATTATCGCCCAAAATACAGCATTGAAAGTCATTATGCAATGTCGAGTTGTATTAGTTAGAAAGTTTGCATGACGAGTTTAACCTGAAAGATTTTTGACTGTTATGCAATAGGAAAGCTATAAGGGAAAGAGAAAATGAATACTTCAAACACATTTTTCCATTTGCAATAACGATGTCCATTGCATAATCTAAAACAATTCTTACACTTAATTTTGGAAAAAAAGTTTCCCTCAGTTTTTTAGGAAGAGAACTGAAAGCAAATTTTCCAAGGACTGTTCTAAGACTTGAAAAGAGCATTATTTATGTTCTATTTAGTGAATTTTTCTCCATTTTGAGAATATGTTTAGTAACTTTCCGCACTTTTTGATGTATGCCAAATTAAATATTATTTCAAAATGTGCTTTCCAAGAAAGGTTTCCTTTACACATTGGAGAGATCTATCTTTGTCACCTTTTCTTTTTCTTTAACGGAATGTAGTGGACGGAACATGGAATGGTAACTGAAAATACTTAACGACCTCGACAGGCCAGTCTCTAATTATTCCTTTTCAGAAGTAAAACTGGAGGGACATAGAAACAGAAAGTCAGTTTTACGCATTGAACACGATCACTATTCAGAAAGGCGCCTACTGAAAGCTTAAAAATAGCACAATAATTTCGATTTCAGGGCTACACATTCGATATGCAAGTTATAAGCGATAATTTATAGCTCATTCTTACAGGGGTGCCAATTAGGGGGGACAGGGGGGGGGCATGCCCCCCTAGACTTTGAAAATTACCTTCTTATTTATATTTCACAGCTGTTTTCTATTTTAGCTATGTGCTATATTAAACCAGCAACTGGTCCAATAAATACGACCAACAAACTGGTGCCCTAATTATATAATCTTGTTTTGAAATGTCTAAGAGCGAGCGCGTCTACACTATTTTATTTCCGAGTAGGGTTCATTCAAAACTAAGCTTCATGTGGTCAGTACCCGTTTCGTTATTGTTCTTGTGAAGAATTCGTTGTAAACTATGAGTTTTGTATATTGCCTTTTTTAGTAGCTGGGAAAGGAAATGTGTTCTAGGGTTTCAAGGGGGTTTTGGTCAGCAGATTCTTGACGTTGTTGAATAGTTTATGGGATGACTAGTCCCAGTGGAGTGTATGGGACTGTCGTGAACAGGAAATGTAAGTGATTGGTTTATGGGTTTCTAAGCGGGGTAGTTTCACCGTGGAGTATGGGAGTGATTTTCTAAGTGAGTTTCTACGTGTTTCTTCAGTTCTTCTCTTGCCGTGTCTGAGTGAAGTCCTTGTCTACTACTCGTTTAACTATGAGTAAAAAGCGACAACAAACTTTGGATTTTTTTTTCGGTGAAAATGCGGAACAAAAATGAAGAAACTTTAGTGCAAGAAACTGGCAATAGTGTCAGCGCCCAAAGTTTCGGGTTAGTTGAGATAAATTCCCCCACCTGTGACAGAATTTCGGAAACAAGCGGAACAATAAATGGCTCAGATCAACATGAAAGTTCGGTCTGCATCGCTGAACCCCTTGCGGGTTCCAGTAGCAGTCAAGAAACTCTCTCAGATATCTCTAGGACGCGTCACGACAAACCAGCTCAACCTATTCTTGAGAGATATCCGGCTTCCACTTCTAACGGAAGGAAATTCAGTGCACATTACTATAAGACTTATGAATGGATTGAATACTCAAAAAACTTGAATTCCGTGTTTTGTTTTGCTTGCCGCCATTTTTCTATGGGGACTCTAAGGGCTGGAGAAACTGCTGGAAAAAGGGCTTTCATTGAGTCAGGATTTTGCAAGTGGAAAGACAGTTCTGCTCTGTTAAAGCAACATGATGGTTCTGAAATACATAGGCATTGTATGTCAGCATGGACGGAATTTAAGATAATGAGTACTGATACTTCGAAATCTATATCGAATGCCTTAATTCAATCCAGATCTCAAGAGGTTCAGGAAAATAGAGATCATGTGAAGTACATTTTTTGCGCTATTTGCTTTCTTGGCCGCCAGGGTCTTGCTTTGAGGGGTCATGACGAATCAGAAACATCTGCAAACCGGGGTAATTTGGTTGAATTGATGGAGGAAATGTGTAAAGGCGACGAAAAGCTGAAGGCCAAGTTACAGCACCGATATGGTCACTATTGCAGTCCTCAGTACCAAAATGACACAGTTACACTGATAGGAAATGCCTTGCGCCAAGATATTATTTCAGAAGTAAAATCAGCTAATTACTTTACTATTCTTGTCGACGAGACAAAAGACGTTTCTAGAAAAGAACAATTAGCGATCCTACTCAGGTACATATAAAATGGAAAAGTAGTGGAGCGACCAATCGGCTGCTATCACATGCACAAATTAAACGCCGAGAGCTTATCCACCTCGATTTGTGAAACTATAGAAAAGCTTGGTGTAGATTCGATGCTGTGTATTGCCCAATGTTATGATGGCGCATCCGTTATGAGTGGGGAATTTAACGGAGTTCAAGCAAAGTTTAGGGAGAAGGTGCCTCATGCAGTTTATGTACACTGTCACGCTCACAGATTAAACTTGGTTTTGACTGACTGCCTAAAAAATATCAGCGAACTTTCTGAATTTTTCTCTGTGGTGCAAAGACTTTACGCATTTATATCATGTAGCAATACTCGTCACGAGCTATCTGTGGAATCCCAGCGTATTAGCGGGCAAAAAGTCTTGGAGCTAGAGAGGACCGTCCAGACTCGCTGGTTTTACGCAGTCCGCTCTATTTCGAAGGTGAAGGCCAGATTTGATTGTATTGTTGCTGTGCTTGCCGCAGTCTCTGATAGTTCCAACGGCGAGGCAGCGTGTGAAGCAAAAGGACTATTGGACAAAATCCACTCTGCCTCTTTTGTTTCAACTTTACACATAATGGAAAAAGTATTAGTCATTGTAAATTGTTTATCAGAGCAACTTCAATCCGGAAGTTTGTTGATTTATAAGGCACTTGCACTGATTTCTGGGACATATGCGACACTCCAAAAGCTGAGAAATGATAACGAATGGAACAACTTAAGCAAAAACATATCTGAATTCTTGGCTTTAAACGATATCCGGGAATCGAAATCTCCACAATTTAAAACCAGTGCTCGAAGCAAGAGAAGTCAAGCCAATTCCATTCGTCTCAAAGACTTTCTTTCAAACTCAACAACCGGTAAAGAAACAAGGCACTAAATATTTACTTATGCCTGAGACAATAAATAACTTCCCAGAAATCTTCAAGCGATACTTTCTCATCACCCATAGGAATATTAGCCCGGCTTGCTCTATCCACTTCCTCAATATCAAAAGTATCGCCTAGAAAAATAAAAAGCTTGTCAGTCATCATGTTGAAAGGATAAAGAACATATTTTGACTGATTTGTTGGCTTTTAGTGTTAAAGCCTTTGATTCAATCTGGAAATGCAACATTTCGGAAGTCACTTTGACTAAATCCAAGCTGAAATATACTTCAATTCAATTCAATTCAAAACATTTTCTCTAGCAAAACATAAGACAATTAACAAAATTACTAGTGCATAAGTCAAAACCAGTAAGGTATATTCTTTTTTAACTTTCCTAGTTTGTTTTACCGAAAAGTAAGTTTTGTTTCTTAATAGCTCGATATAACTACTTTGTCGTCTCTAATATTGTGAAAAATAAAAAACATCCTGTTCTAAATACGTACTATATTCAGTAGAGCAAAAACCACACTATCTTTTGCAGGATTTGAGGAGGTGGCATCTTCCTCTTCTGTACAGTCATTTTTGTTCAATTCAGGTTTCATATACACTTTCAAAGAAGTTTTTATCCATTTTATTTTTTATTCCATTATAAATATCAGTTTTGTTCACGTTAGGCGTCATTTATTCACTTATATTAATTTCTGCTCGTTTGAAGTTCTAGTTATTATAAGACGATATATCTGCTCGTTTTAGGTTTTATTATCACTCTTCACTTTTAATGAACACTTTGAAGAAAATAGTTTTTTTAATTACCAAATTTGAACAGAATAAGTTATGCGAGGGGATATTAGTCTAGAGCATTTCGAGTCAATGTTGAGCAAGGAGTGATGAAAAATATCGCCTAGTAAGTTTTAACAATTCCCATAATCTTTTATATAACAAGTAGCCACTAGGTCGAAAGATATACCCTAAAGACATTGGTATACAAAGCCATAAAATGCAGTCCATGTATAATAATAATAATCAGTTTTATTGCACTAAAAGTCCTAGGGTCAATGCATTATAAAACAAGAATTAAAATTCACTTCTAAATAATTGATATTACAAAAGCAAAGAAAAACACAACCAAAAAAATCCACTTCTGCTTTCCATTGCAAACTTGACAAAAGATCCTAAATTATATTTCTTGCGATTGTTCAAACTCTATACATTAGGGATTTAAGAGCAAATTTTCGACAGCAGAAATACTGCTTTTTCAAAATGTTGAAAAAACGTTAGGGAAATTTTTATTGGACATCTAGAGCGATCAAAGGCAACTTCAGGCATAAGATTTAATTTCCTCCCAAAACAGAGAAACTTTTTCTTTTAATACTAAACCAAACTATTCACTCTATAACTAAACACTCATTAGAGACAAATCCTTGAACCAATACCATGCAAAATTTCCTATGCTAGTCTATATAGTACAACAAAAAGACACGAATTTCTATTAAGAATCTTCCAATACGTAAATGTTTCTTACCAAATAGTTTGAACAACTCTTTCTTGCAAACATTTCTTGGAGGACCAGCAAATTTTTCCTGATCGTAATGCATCACAGAAACAAGATATTTGCAGTTTTCTGATGATATTTCCTTCATACGCTGGGCATACAACTCGCGGTCTTCTCTGTCGATGGCTACCAGAGAAGCACGGTCCCAAATAGCATTGCACTTCCCAAGAACTTCGGTTGGTATTTTGAACAAATCAGCCGAGTAGATTTGCAGTCGAGCATCTGGCGTCTTAGAAAAAATTAGATAATTCAAAATATTAATTGAACAATTATCCAGTTACCTGGGTTGGGAGATTAAAGTGTTGTATCTATGTTTCTTCTTGCATTCTTCAACGAAATCCTAAGTTCTGAATGCTATTATACTACTAATAATAATAATAATAATAAAAAAAAAAAATCCAAGATTGGCTCTTTAAGAGTGAAGTATGGTTTTAATGTATGTGAACCGAAAAAGGGCAATTATTAAAATATTCACGACCTTAGATCTTCCATGGTAATTGGAGGTCCTTTGGGCTCAAAAACAAAGCATTTTCACTCTCTGTTCAGCCGTGCTTCAACAATTAGTTCTTCCCTTTCTAGGTATAAAGAAATATATCGACATTTTTCGAATCTTTTTCATACTGATAATACAGAGTGTGTCAAATGTTCTTCTTGTTAACTGCAATGCACAGATTCTATTTGGAATCAGCTCTTCAGAATTGCCAATAGCATGATATCAATCTTATCTCCCCTATTTTAATTTATAGGCTGTTTTCAGACCGGAGTAACAGTCGAACCATTTTCAAGGGCTAAAATGAAAGAAAGGTTGATTTAAATTAGGTATACTTCAAAGATGACGGATAATAGGTTGTCGAAACTCATGCTTTTTAGCAATATATTTGGGCCAAATTAAAAGGGGAACGTCCTCGAATGGGGTGGAACGAGATCACAAGAAAGGAGTTGAAGGCTTTAGTAACTTCTCGATAGAGAGCAAGGGCTGAAGCTCTACACAGACTGGGATTAAAAAGGAACTTGCGGTGATCACTTCTCCTGTGTCTGATGAGTTGTTAGTAATAGTAGAAGCCGGGGGCTTCTGATAAAATAGTAAAAAAAAACAACTTGATTTTTCTATCAATCATTTAGTTCTAAGAAAGCAGGCTTATTTTATGTAGTTGCAAGTTCAATTGGGAAAACCATCCTTGAATTTCCCAAAGTTTCTTTGTTTGTGTTCTCTGGTTTGATTTCTCTACTTTGCTTAATCTAGCTCCAAAGACATTTACAATCATTCGCTGGTTTAATAGGCTGTATTTTATTCTCCAATATGAACACGGCCTTATTTTTTTGTCTTTTTTGTTCATATACACTATTAAGGAAAACACGAGGCTATTTTCGTTACCTCAGACAAGAAGGATGTTATCAATTAAATTCATTAATTACTAAAATAATTACATAAGTACACTTAGGCGCTAGAGGTCCCAATAGGCATAGCTTGTAGAGGACCTCGTATCAATCACAAAATCCACACAAAACAAATCAGGGAAAAAAAAATACAACAATATCTCGAAAATATAACCACAATACGAGAAAAATCAACAAAAAAGAAAAGAGAAAAAAAGAACAAACAAACAAAAGCTACACAATTACCTTAGACTTAATTTTCTCCAAATTGAAATTTCCTGTATTTTATTTAAATTTCAAACCATTTATAATAATATTGGATAACTTGGATGAAAATAGTGCCTTTTGATTTGTTCAACACCGCCTCCTCATTTCCTTAAAGTTCCAGCTTAATACTCTTATCTGCTGCTGACATATTACAGGTACGCCCTTTTGACCACCTGGGTGCACATAGTCTTTTGATTTACCTCAACATGTCCTGACAGTTTCTACTTAGTAACCTACCACTAGCCTTTCCTGAACTATCACATATACATGCTTTAGACAACATATATGCGCTTTTTACGTCGTTTGATTTAATTCAGAATTCACTTAATCAGTCCCTGAAATTTTAACTTAATAACCCTAGCCATTCCAGAGATATCAAAGATAGAACATTTTGAGAGCCTGGATGTGCATAATTTTTTCTATTTAAGTGCAAAATCTTCCTCGACATTCTCACAAATTTTAATTTTGGAAGCCTGGATGGACGTTATGTCTTTTGATTTAGTTCAACATCTCCCTCAGCATTCCTTCAAAGTGTCAGCTTAATACCCTTAACCGTTCCTAAGATATTGGATATTCGCCATTCTGACAATCTGGATGCACAGAGTGTCTTTTTATTTAGTTGAACATTCCCAGAAAGTTTTAAATTCATACTCTTAGACGTCCCTGAGATATTGCATCTTATGACGACCTGGATGCACATAGCACCTTTGATTTAATTCAACATGCCCCTCAGCATTACGTGAAAGTTGCAACTTGATACCCAGATTTGTTCCACGGCTCGCTACCGCATTAAATCAATGAATATTGTTTCAATATTGTTCATATGCTCTGCAGGTCTCTTCACCCTTCCGGCTTAGAATTACGGAGAGGGTGCTTTGTTTAATGCATGTGCCACATTATAGTCACACTTGTCGATAAAATCAAAATTACGCACGACTACAGCGCCAATTAGGTTCGCTGTCCGTAATTTCTCGAGTTGAAAATTGTTCAACTTTCAAACACAAATTTATTAACTGAATCTGACAAAAGTTGAAAAGACTTAGTATTGGTAGAGAACGGTTGGACACAAATTACTGTTGGTGCCAACTTTTAAAACTAATTTATTGCAATTTTATTTTTTTTGTTTTTAAATACAAGTGTGACGCTAAAATCAAGAAAATTACCTTATCATACAGGCTTTCTTTATCGATAGATGTGACTATGTGTGGCATGGGCATAAGAAAGCTTCTACCCGATTTTGACAGCATACTTCGATTCAAAACACCCCTGCAATCCCTCTAGATACTGTGTAGATTTGCGTAACAAATCTTTCTTTCCCTTTAAAAATAGGAGTTTGCATTTGGCGCCCAAGTTACACTAACTAACTCGTATATATTTTGACAAGGTATTATAAAAATTCCAAAACATTAAAAAGAAAACCAAAAGTTTGAAGCTTATTAGAAATCGTTGATTTCGGGAAGATTGTCATCCTGGTATACCTGGTATACCGTTTTCTATTGACATAGTCTTTTCAGGGAAAAAGAAAATAAAACTTTAAATCTATTCGTTTTTTAATATTTTATAGTTTGGCCTTCTATTTGTATGGCGGAGAAACATTTTCAGCAATTTTTAACAACAAAACCTTTTTTTAAAATATGGACACAAATATTACTGTTTAATTTAGTTTCATACCTCCTCTTGTTGACCTGAAATGGAAAACTTGATGCCATTCGCAAAAAATCTGTTTACTTTCTTTGATAGCTTGGATACACTTACTCTATTTTGATTTGGTTAAATTTTAAGAGCAGAAATGGGAGGGTTGGCGTATAGGATGGGCGTGGGAGAGTGGGAGTGGAAGGGGGATTTGTTGCCCTCACATCACTTTCGAATATTAAAAAGGACATCAGCCCTTTCTATTTTCAATCGAATGAGCCCTTTTCGAAGTTCCCACGACAACTCCTTCGATACGAATTGCCCTGTTCTAAACAACAGTAACAACAAAAAATACTACATTATACCCACTTTGATCTTTACTATAAAAATGTCAAGCCTTCCAATTACTTTTGACTATTAAAATGAGCACTAGGCCTTTCGATTTCCAATCGAATGAGCCCTTTTGGAAACGACAACACTTTGTATATACACCTTATGTGCCCCCAGGTCATAAATTACAACCCTTACCCTAAGGTCTGTTAGGGTAGTTGTCATCCTCTAAGACCGAATTTCCAGAACTTTCAAGTACGTTAAACAACATGGCTATCTCAAAATTTTGATTGGTTGTGTTTGGGGAAATGGTGGGCTTGAGAGGGGTGTTAGTCGCCTTCCAATCACTTTCGAATATTAAAAAGGGCACAAGCCACTCCAATTTCCAATTGAATGAGCGCTTTTCGAAGTTTCTACGGCAACTTCTTCGATACGAAGTGCCCCTGCTCTAAAGGAAAACATTAATAAATAATACATTGTGACAACATCGTTCTTATATGCCCCCAGGGCATAACTTAAAACCCTTGCCCTGAAGGTTGTGGGGAAGTGTCCTCCTCTTTACTTAGTCCCCGTTTCTTGTCTCGTTCTCTAGTGTCCCCGTTCTTTACTTAGGCAGCGCGATCGTGATGCCTATGATTTACACAACAACTTTCTACATAAACCTTATATGCCCCCAGGGCATAACTTACAACCCTTGCACTGAGGGCTCTGAGGGGGTTATCATACTAAAATACCTAATTTCCAGATTGTTCAACTACGTTGAACAAAATGGATATCTCAAATTTTTGATTGGATGTGTTTTGGAAAATGGTTGGCGTGAGAGGGGCGTTAGTCGCTATCCAATCACTTTCAACTTTTAAAAAAGGCATTAGCCCTTTCAATTTCCAATTGAATGAGCCCTTTTGAAGTTTCTATGACAACGCTTTCAATAAAAATTTTATATGCCCCAGGGCATAACTTAAAACCCTTGCCCTGAGGGCTGTGGGGGGAGTGTCCTCCACAAAAACATATTTTCTCTCTGGAAATTAACTACGCTGAAGAAAATGGCTATCTCAAAATTTCGATTGGATGTGTTTGGGGAAATGATGGGCTCGGGGGGGGGCTAGTTGCCCTCCAATCACTTTTGACTATTGAAAAGGGCACTAGCCCTTTAATTTCCAATCGAATGAGCCTTTTCTGAAGTTTCTACGACAACGCCTTCTATAAAAACCTTATATGCCCCCAGGGCATAACTTAAAACCCATGAAAAAGTTATAATAAAGTTATAAAGAAAGTATATATATAAAAAAGTTATAATAAAGTTATAAGCGAAAATATTGCCAGCCCTAGTGATTTATCACTAGTGACTATACCTGCCAAATATTATTCTGTATACCATAATTCTTCCCTACTCTCTTGTTCGTTAACTTTCACCTCTTGTATTACTTTGCATATAAACCAGACATATAGAATTGCAATATACATGGTTCTTCATATGTTGACAAAAGTATCGTCTTTATGAGATTAAGTAATAAAAACAAGTTTTTTTTAACTGAAAGTAAGAAGCAACATTAAAACAAAACGAACAGCAATTATTCCGTATATGAAAGGGACTGTCCCCTCCTCAACGCCTTTCTCTTTACGCTACTTTAGAGTAAAGAGCGAGGGATTGAGGAGGGGACACCCCCTTTCAGATACGGAATAATTATAGTTAGTTTTAAGTTTTAACGTCGCTCCTTACTTTCAGTTAAAAGACTTGTTTTTTATTTAACTTGTTTTTTTTTTCCCCAGGGGTAATCGTATCGACCCAGTTGTCCTAGAATATCGTGGGAGGGCTCATTGGAATGGAAATTAAAAGTTCTAATGCCCTTTTTAAGTGACCAAAAAAAATGGAGGGCAACTAGGCCCCCTCCCTCGCTCATTTTTTTCCCAAAGTCACCTGATCAAAATTTGAGATAGCCATTTTGTTCAGCATGTTCGAAAATATAATAAGTATGTCTTTTAGGATGACTTAATCCCCCGAAGTTCCCGGGGGGAGGGCTGAAAGTTATGAATTTTACCCAATGTTAACATATAGTATTGGTTATTTGGAAGTATACAGACGTTTTCAGGGGAGATTTTTCCTGGTAGTGGGGGGGGGGGTGGTTCGGGGGTTATGTGGGAGGATCTTTCCATGAAGGAAGTTTTCATGGGGGAAGGGACATTGCTATGAAGGGGACGCCAGACTTCCCAGCATTATTTAAAGCAAGATCAGAAATTTAATATAAAAAAAACAACTATTTCAACTGCAATAGCAGCAACATCGAAACTTCAAACGAACAGAAAATATTACATATATGATTGGGTTCACCCCGTAGTCAATACCTCGCTCTTTAAGCCAAAGATTTTTTAGTACTTTCATAAGAGCTATTTATTCTAATTAACGGCCTTTGTGATTAAGCGGTCATTTTTAAAGAATTGGAACAAAATTCGAACTTTCGCTTAAAGAGCAAGGTAGTGACTAGGGGGCGAACCCCCTAATAAACAAATTAAAAATATATGAATATAGAAGTTCGTTACGTAAGTTAATTCGTAAGTTACGTATATTTATTACTAATAAAAACGTTCGTAAATATAATTAAACAAGTTTCGAGAAAGCCATTTAACTAAATAAAAGTAAATTAATATGAAAATTTTGTTTTAATTATTCATGTACGGTGAGCCAAGATCAAAACCTGCATTTATTCAAAAACGTTCAAAAATTAAATAAAAAAACAAGTTTTTTAAACTGAAAGTAAGGAGCGACAATAAAACTTAAAACGAACAGAAATTATTCCATATATGAAAGGGGCTGTCCCCTCCTCAACGCCTCGCTCTTTACGCTAAAGTTTGACTCTGTCTCACAACTTTATTTTTTAAAACAATAAAAAAATTTAGCGTAAAGAGCGAGGCGTTGAGGAGGGGACAGCCCCTTTTATATACGGAATAATTTCTGTTCGTTTTAAGTTTTAATGTCGCTCCTTACTTTCAGTTTAAAAAACTTGTTGTTTTTATTTAATTTCTGATCGTTTTTTAGTTAATGCAGCTTTTATTTGCATAAAAATTTTACTTTTCTTTTGCTAAATGGATGTCTTTACAAATTAACTTACGTAACTAACTTCTATATTCGTATATTTTTCTTCTGGCAAAAAATACAAAGTTGCAGATTTTTGCAGATATGAGCTTGAAACCTATGTAATAGGGTTTTCTGATACGCTGAATTCTGACGGTGTGATTTTCATTAAAATTCTTTCACTTGTAGGGGATGTTTCCCCCCTCTTTAAAAAATCGAGTAAATTTTCTCAGGCCTGTAGCCTTTGATGAGTAATACTAAACTTAATAAAATTTATATATTTAGGATCAGCATTATAAACACATTCTTTTGATACATTTATTGACATCAAAATTCCGTTTTTAAAAGTTTCGATTACTATTGAGCCGTATCGCTTGTTTTTTTATTGTTTTTTTATTACGTATATGTTATTACGTATATGAAGGGGTTCTCCACTTAGTCAATACTACGCTCTTTACGTTAAAAGTTAAAAAAAATTTTGATTCACAAACCCCTGAATCACAAAGGCCGTTTAATTAGAATAGATAGCTCTTTTGAAAGCACTAAAAAAACTGTAGCGTAAAGAGCGAGGTATTGACTTGGGGGAGAACCCCCTCACATACGTTATAATTTCTGTTCGTTTTAAGTTCTAATATTCCTTCTTACATTTCAGTTGAAAAAACTTGTTTTTTTTATTTAATTTCTGATCGTCTAATGATCAATTTAATTTCTAATGCTTGGAAATCCGGTGCCCCCTTCATAGAAATGTCTCTTACCCCAAAGAAACATCCTCCACGGAAATATTCTCCAGAGTAACCCCTCCTCTAGCCCCCCCCCCAGAAAAAATCCTTCCTGAAAATGGTTGTATACTTCCCAATAACCAATAAACAATGCTGGCAAGTCCGGCGCCCCCTTCATGGCAATTTCCCTTCCCCCATGAAAACTTCCATCATGAACAGATCCTCCAACATAACCACCGACCCACCCTTCCCTCCCACTACCAGAAAAAAAACCTCCTGAAAACTTCTGTATACTTCCCAATAACCAATACTATATGTTAACATTGGGTAAAGTTCATAACTTTTAGCCCTCCCTCTGGGAACTTCGGGGGATTAAGTCACCCTAAAAGACATATTTATCATATTTTCGACCATGCTGAACAAAATGGCTATCTCAAAATTTTGATCGGGTGACTTTGGGAAAAAAATAAGCGTGGGAGGGGGCCTAGTTGCCCTCCATTTTTTTTGGTCACTTAAAAAGGGAACTAGAACTTTTAATTTCCGTTCCAATGAGCCCTCCTACGATATTCTAGGACCACTGGGTCGATACGATCACCCCTGGGAAAAAAAGAAAAAAAACAAATAAACACGCATCCGTGATCTTTCTTCTGGCAAAAAATGTAAAATTCCACATTTTTGTAGATAGGAGCTTGAAAACTCTACAGTAGGGTTCTCTGATACGCTGAATATGATGGTGTGATTTTCATTAAGGTTCTATAACTTTTAGGGGGTCTTTCCCCCTTTTTTTGAAAATCAGCCAAATTTTCTCAGGCGCGTAACTTTTGATGGGTAGCACTAAACTTGATGAAAGTTATATATTTGAAATCAGCATTGAAATCTGATTCTTTTGATATATATATATCTATTGGTATCAAAAACCCGTTTTCTAGAGTTTCGGTTACCATTGAGCCGGGTCGCTCCTTATATATATATATTAATTTGAAAAAACGAACTGAAAACGAACTGTAAGTAAGGAGCGACCCGGCCAAATAGTAACCGAAACTCTAGAAAACAGGTTTTTGATACCAATAGATATATCAAAAAATCAAATTTCAATGCTGATTTCAAATATATAACTTTCATCAAGTTTAGTGCTACCCATCAAAAGTTACGCGCCTGAGAAAATTTGGCTGATTTTCAAAAAAAGGGGGAAAGACCCCCTAAAAGTTATAGAACCTTAATGAAAATCACACCATCATATTCAGCGTATCAGAGAACCCTACTGTAGTAACTGTAGTAACGAACTGTAAGTAAGGAGCGACCCGGCTCAATGGTAACCGAAACTCTAGAAAACGGGTTTTTGATACCAATAGATATATCAAAAGAATCAGATTTCAATGCTGATTTCAAATATATAATGATTAGGTTAGATTAAGTTAGGTTAGGTTAAGTTAGGTTACGCTAGGTTAGCCTACGTACGCGCGCGTACGTAGGCTGACCTAGCCTAACCTAACTTAACCTAACCTAACTTAATCTAACCTAACCTAACCTAATCATACACCTAACTTTTTGCCTGTCTCTCACATAACCTAAGCTAACCTAAGTGAAGCGTACGTAGGCTAATTTTATTTGCATAAATTTTTATGCAAATAAAAGCTGCATTAACTAAAAAACGATCAGAAATTAAAAAAAAAACAAGTTTTTTAAACTGAAAGTAAGGAGCGACATTAAAACTTAAAACGAACAGAAATTATTCCGTATATGAAAGGGGCTGTCCCCTCCTCAACGCCTCGCTCTTTACGCTAAAGTTTGACTCTTTCTCACAACTTTATTTTTTAAAACAATAAAAAACTTTAGCGTAAAGAGCGAGGCGTTGAGGAGGGGACAGCCCCTTTCATATACGGAATAATTTCTGTTTGTTTTAAGTTTTATTGTCGCTCCTTACTTTCAGTTTAAAAAACTTGTTTTTTTTATTTAATTACCTGGGTTAACAACAAACTTGTAATTACAAAAACATTTGTATATATTTTAACAAGGGATTACAACAATTCAAAGCCTTAAAAAAAACGAAAGTTTGAAGCTTAGTAGATATCGTTGTAAGAAATCGGACTTGCTGCAATAATCAAATATTTTTGAAAAGACTGCAGTATGAAAAGATATTGAATTGCGGAAAGAGCAAAAAACTGGTAATTGCAAAAATATTTGCATATATTTTAACAAGGAATTACAAAAATTCATAAACCTTAAAAAATAATACCAAAAGTTTGAAGCTTAGTAGAAGCCGTTGTTAGAATTTGGACTTGCTGTAATAATCAAATATCTTTGACTAGACTTTAGTATGAAAAGAGACTTAATTGCGTAAAGAGAAAAAAAGTGGTAATTGCAAAAATATTTGTATATATTTTAACAAGGGATTACAACAATGCAAAACCTTTGGATTAAATCTGTAGCAATGAATGAAAATATAAAATCTGTAGCAATGGATGTACAAAATTGAAAATATAATTCACTTCTGGTTTTGATGGTAACGTTCAACTGGCGAAAAAAAAGATTACTGTTCTCTTTTCTGCTTATATGTTTAAGTTGACTACAGACAGTGTGTTTCAGCACACTTTGGAATAAATTTAGCCACAAATCTTTTTTTATATTTTTTCCATTTTGGTTTTCAAACAAAATTCTCCATGGCCAAAACGTATAAGCCTACTTATAATTTTGCGTTACTAATAGAACTTCAGAAAATTTGTTCATTAACTTGCTGAACCAAGAGGCTTCAATGATAAAATTGAAACACCTTATTAATTTCGACTTTTTTCTATTACAATAAAAAATATCCTTTTAATTCTGAAATCTTCAAAACAAAACAACATAGATCAGGATACGGGAATCTAATATAATTTGTTAGACCTAAGAACAAAGCATCTGTAGATCATTAAATCTGTAGCAATGAATGAAAATATAAAATCTGTAGCAATGGATGTAAAAAATTGAAAATATAATTCACTTCTGGTTTTGATGGTAACGTTCAACTGGCGAAAAAAAAGATTACTGCTCTCTTTTCTGCTTATATGTTTAAGTTGACTACAGACAGTGTGTTTCAGCACACTTTGGAATAAATTTAGCCACAAATCTATTTTTATATTTTTTCCATTTTGGTTTTCAAACAAAATTCTCCATGGCCAAAACGTATAAGCCTACTTATAATTTTGCGTTACTAATAGAACTTCAGAAAATTTGTTCATTAACTTGCTGAACCAAGAGGCTTCAATGATAAAATTGAAACAGCTTATTAATTTCGACTTTTTTCTATTACAATAAAAAATATCCTTTTAATTCTGAAATCTTCAAAACAAAACAACATAGATCAGGATACGGGCATCTAATATAATTTTTTAGACCTAAGAACAAAGCATCTGTAGATCATTAAATCTGTAGCAATGAATGAAAATATAAAATCTGTAGCAATGGATGTACAAAATTGAAAATATAATTCACTTCTGGTTTTGATGGTAACGTTCAACTGGCGAAAAAAAAGATTACTGTTCTCTTTTCTGCTTATATGTTTAAGTTGACTACAGACAGTGTGTTTCAGCACACTTTGGAATAAATTTAGCCACAAATCTTTTTTTATATTTTTTCCATTATGGTTTTCAAACAAAATTCTCCATGGCCAAAACGTATAAGCCTACTTATAATTTTGCGTTACTAATAGAACTTCAGAAAATTTGTTCATTAACTTGCTGAACCAAGAGGCTTCAATGATAAAATTGAAACAGCTTATTAATTTCGACTTTTTTCTATTACAATAAAAAATATCCTTTTAATTCTGAAATCTTCAAAACAAAACAACATAGATCAGGATACGGGCATCTAATATAATTTGTTAGACCTAAGAACAAAGCAAAAGTAAAAATAAGAAATGGCACCAAATGTTCCTGTCCTTGTCATGAAAAAACTAGCCCCATTTCAACCCTTAATTTTTTTTTCTTCAAAAAATAGAAACAAATTACAAAACCATTTGTCTTTTAATTTTAAAATAAAAATAAAATATATAGACCAGGATGTGAACATATCTACATTCTGTTTTTCCAACAATTCAGAAATTGGGGAAAAAAAAAAATGAAAAGAGAAAATAATGAAAATATGCGGTTTAACCAACACGAGGTATATTCCAGTAGAAAGTATTATATATATATATATATATATATATATATATATATATATATATATATATATATATATATATATATATATATATATATATATATATATATATATTTATATATGTACATATATATATATATATATATATATATATATATATATATATATATATATATATATATATATATATATATATATATATATATATATATAATATATATATATATATATATATATATATATATATATATATAATATATATATATATATATATATATATATATATATATATATATATATATATATATATATATATATATATATAATGACAGGCATATATAATAATGGCAATAATAATGACAGCAATAACAACAGTTATAGAAACTGCGGTAGTAATTGACAAAAAAAAGAGATATGATTTACTCAGTAAAGCTGAAATTTACCTGAAACAAAGTAAAACTATCACATTCTTTCCGAATATATTCCAAAGACTGCTCTTCAAAGAACTCTAAAATACCATGTTCTACGCCTTCAATGCCAACTACCGTGTGTCCAAGGTCATAAAGCCTAAAGCAAAATAAAATAAAAAATCAGCCTTTCTTCATTAGCCTCTTTCCCTCCAAATTTTTCTCTCTTCTATTGTCCATCGTCTCTTTTTTGCACCTTTTTATTTCACTTTCAACTCTAAAACAAAATAATTTATGATTGTTTTTCTAGAACTTCTCATATCATCCACGTTAAATATTCGAAAAGGAGCGGCAATATTAGCTTGCCGTAGACTCACTAAAACCGATTACCTTCTCCCGAAAACCTATAGGCAGAAAGGAGGTTCAAACGGCGTCATCCGAACGACAACTGATAGGTCGAAAAACTTCCCAAAAAGCGCCCCCGAGAATACTACCTTTAAATTCCTTTCAGAAGAGTTTCAGGCAAATCATGATTATGTATACTCGTATATATATATATATATATATATATATATCTATATATATATATATATATATATATATATATATATATATATATATATATATATATATATATATATATATATATATATATATATATATATATAAATATATATATATATATATATATATATATATATATATATATATATAATATATATATATATATATATATATATATATATATATATATATATATATATATATGTATATATATATATATATATATATATATATATATATATATATATATATATATATATATATATATATATATATATATATATATATATACATATATATATACATATATATATATATATATATATATATATATATATATATATATATCTATATATATATATATATATATATATATATATATATATATATATATATATATATATATATATAATATATATATATATATATATATATATATATATATATATAATATATATATATATATATATATATATATATATATATATATATATATATATATATATATAGTATCGGGAAGGCACGGCTACGCGGCAGACTTCTACATATGGATTCTCATTGTTGCTTGTCTTCTAACCACAGACAATGCGAGCCTCTTCTTGATGTCATGGCGTCACCATAGGTTCGATACAACCGCTCTGCGAAAAAAAAAGAATTCTACCTTAAACTTGTGACCTATTTAGATCGTTTTTGCGACCAAAAACATCGATATGCTAGTTTTCAGAAAAAAAAACTATGTAGCAGATTTCGAGGTCGGGCCCCGGTTTGACTACGCGGCAAGTTCAAGTTCAAGAATTTTATTATTCACACATACACGTAGGGGAGTTCGGGGTTGACCCGGACGATTTTTTTCTTTCTCAAAAATCTCTTTAACTAGCAGATATATCTAAGCGCTTCAAGCTCCCCAATGTGTGTTCAGAAATTCCACACCTACGAGAATTTTTGCCAATTTTTATCTTCGCAGGTTTTCCCAGAAACGGTTTAAAAAACAAAACAAAAATCGTCCAAAACAACCCCAGAGGGCGCGGTTGTTTCGGACATGCCACGGGTTGCTTCGGACACCTCATAATATAGTTGTAAAACTTTCAAATCTTATTAAAATTCTTAATACAAAACTTCTTTAGCGAATGTTAAACTTAGAAAAATCAAAGTTGAAGCCGAGAGCTTTTGCAGCTCTTTTTGTACCACCTGTTGATACCGGGCAAGGAACCGGACTTCAAGATAATGTCATCTTTTGAAACTGAAGCCTGGTCAACAGGATCGGAAAGACGAACTTTGTCCCACTTTTTTAGAAACATCACCTCCACATCAGCATCAACAAGGCCTTCTACATGTCCAACATAAAAAAACATTTCCTTTTCCTACAACGAATTTCACAAGCACAAAGTCATTAGCGGCTAGGACATTTACATCAAACAGATCGTCCGGCTCAGTTTCTCCGAGATTTAGAGATTCCTCAGAACTATCATCTACGAATTGACATTCCTGTAACTCATCTTCACTATCTTCACCTCGGTCAGTGGCCCTCGGTATTCTTGCTTTCTTTGGAAAGGTGGCGACAACTTTCTTCTGAGACCTATTTCTATTTTTCACCATTTGCTCTAGTTCTTCCTTTTCTGGTGTTTCTGTAAGTATTCTAGTTTTTCCTCTTTGTTGTACTCCTCTACCCATGGTGAGGAAACGGTCTTAGTTGTTCGGGAGTTACGGAAAAGACTACAGAAGGCCCTTGAGTTTCGTCAGCACTTTGCACCGGCTCGTGTGGGTAAGGCATAGCATGTTGAGATTGGCTGTTCAGCAATTGACGATCGGTAACTGAAGCAGCAGAAAAGTCAGAATGGCAGAAAGTCTTGCGGTCGAATGACCACAGTCCGGGCTTTGTGAAGCCAGCCACAACGTTACTCATGCTGATCTTCTCGAGATATGGAATACGGCTGAGCTCTGCTACCTCATATATAGAGTACGCTGGCCTGGATGAAGTTTCAACTACTCACTAAAACTGTTTCTCAACGCTGCTTTGAATGGTCCATAGATTGAAATATCTAAAGGTTGCAAGGGGTGCGAGCAGTGAGGCGAGAAGGTAAGTAAGATTACTCCATTTTCTTTGCAGTAGTTGACTACCTTAATGTCCAGATGACTGTCAAGATTGTCCAGAAAAAGTAAAGTTTTAGTTTCTTTTGATGATCTGATATGCTTCACAAAAGTTTCATTGTCTCCAAGAAGGTGTCAGAATTAATCCAACCACTTGGATGAGCTAGTCCCAGAGCACCAGGGGGCCCATCTTTCAGCATCCGTTGTTGGAAATTAACCCTTGGAAAGACAAAAACCGGAGGTACGTGGTTAGATGTTGCAGTAACAAAACAGACCATCGTTACATTTTGACCACGTTCTGCTGATGTTGTCTGGGCTACTTGCTTCTGGCCCTTCTTGGCAAGCACTCTAGGAGGTGGTAATACAGTTGGAACACCTGTTTCATCTGTGTTGCAAGTACAGTCCGGAGGGATTTGGTATTTTGCATAGACTAAGGCAAGGTTATCGAAGAATCTCCCTACAACCACTTTGTTGAAACCCCTTGCTATAGCTTGACTTGTTGTCTCGGGGGATCTGATAGAAATTGCATTGTTCCGTTTAAGGAATGCAGTCATCCAGTCTTTCGAAGGTTTTGCCTTGATTTTCCAGGATGAAGGGCAAATAATTTTATTAGCTTAGGCAAATCAATAAGCGAGCTTGCGCGCTTCAATGGTGCTTAAGCCGTGATTCATTGTTGAAGCTGTTTGAAAGTAGTCTGAAAATGCCTTCTCCTCGTTGGGGTTGAAGACTTGCCTGTTATGAACTATCTTCTGTGAAAAGGTGAAATTAAGATCTGGTGCTCTCCGTGTGACTAGAGCTTGTGTAGGCTCTAGGGCTTGAGACACTGCCGCTGCGGAAGTCCCTACTTGTTCTTCTAATGGTGTTTCAGCTATAGTGTTTGATAAATTCTTTGAACGTTTAACATAATCCTGTAATGTAGATTTCTTAACACCAAACTCTTCGGCAGCTTTTCGGATTTAAACATTGTCGAGGATAACTGCTGTTGAAGCCCTTTTCATATCCTCAATATTCGGTGGTGGATGGTCACGCTTCCTTTGAAAATTTCTTGGCATCTGAAATAAGAATAGTTTACTTGTCTGTGTTTCAATAGCAGTAAAAATTGAGCGGTCCCAGTTTCTGATCTAAGAATAAAGTAAACATAGCACTCAATGCCTTATTTATGCTTTTTCCGAATATGATAATCGCTTTTGTCACAAATTCAATTTTAATCCCATTAAGGACCCATAAAGATAATAATTTTTTCTCTTATTTTAGATACAGCTTATAAGCTATACCACTGTAAGCTTTGCTCTTGTTAAGACCGGTTTACCCACAAATTGATTTGACGGTGACGAAATCAAGAATCAATAAACGCATGGGAAATGAATAATATGGGCTAGATATTTTGGTAAGGTTAGGAAGGTTAGGTTATGTTAAAAATGGAATTGCGAAAAAAGTCAGTGTTATATTTGGAAAGAGCATAAAAAAAGGCATCGACTGATATATTCACTTTATTCACTGGTCAGAAATGTGGATTGCTCCATATTTACCTCAACAGCAAAGCCATAGCCTATATCGTTGACAAGGAGGGGGCTTGTCTCTCCCCTCCTGGGGTTAATTTGACAAAACGGGTTGTTTCGGACACTTTCAGAAAGTCATCCGAACCAACCCGACTAATGCGTCCGAATCAACCCCACACATACCGTTTCTAAAAAATGGCTTCCAAAAAAAATAGTTAAGGTGAGTCCAATTTGTGGCTAGATTTAGCTAGTGACATGATAACGCTAAGTACCTGCCAACACTCAAATATGTATTCACGTAAATAGCACAGCTACAAAGCCTGGCGCATATTAGTGGAAATAAAAATAATACCTTAAAAATTGGTTCACAGGGAATATCTTTGAAACGTGCGTTCGGAAACTTTTGAAACTTTTGCGCAAAGTCGACCACTCGTCAATACTTGATCTTGATTTTTGGCAGAATTTTTCGGGTGGAACTGGATTATGTAATTGCAGTGTTCGAACCAACCCGTGTCCGAAACAACCCCGACCTCCCCTATATTTTTGACATAACGCCCACGGTGAGAGAAGCTCGAAAAAATAGGCCTATACAAAGATAAAATAACAAATAATACTACAGTACAAAGGTAAACACTACGGCAAAGATACAACAGCACAACAGTAATATGAAAGTAGCAGCTAGCCCAGGGTTAATAAAAAATGGAAAAAAAATTCAGTATTATCAAATATAAATTAATACTAGAAGACAGCCGAGAGTGTTTATCAGTGTAATAAGAATAATAATAATAAGAGACGCCCACATTCAACCATAGCAACAAAGGCATGCTTCTATAAACTGATTCTCATAGTCGCATATCTTCTAACCGCAGACATTGTGAGCCTCTTCTGGATGTCATGGCGTCTCATAGGTTCGATCCAACCACCCTGGGAAAAATAGAAATTCTTCCTTAAAGGTGTGATCTTTTTAGATCGTTTATGTGGCCAGAAATATCGATATGCCTGTAAAAAAGGCCATTACCCGGCACTCGGCATGTGTATATTAATTCTCGCTATAAGTAGCTACCTCCAATAAATCACCTTTGTTTTCTATTCTTTCCTCGGGGAAACGGAGGGCTCCTCAGGAAATAAATATAACTTTGAAATGACCCAATGACTTGTAATCGATAGTTGGTGTAGTTTATAGCAACTTTGTAGGTTTGTACTGGTTGCGAGACATTTTATTTGTGTCGAAGATTATGATGACGTTATTCTTCCAAAATAAGATTTCTTTCTTCTTTAATTTCAATTTGGACTCGTTCTGATTTCCCTATCGTTCGTCTTCTAGCCGAATATTTCTTTGTTCTCGCTGTGGCGTATCTTTTAACCACATATTTCTTTGTTCTTCATTTTCATTTTTAAGTCGTTCTACTCCTCGTTGTCGCATGTCTTGTAACCGTATTTCTTTATTCTTCACTTTTGTTTTTTAATTGTTCTAATTCTTGCTTCCGCTTATCTTCGAACCAGATGTTGTTTGGTTCTTCACTTTTGTTTTTGACTCATTGTAATTGTCGCTGATACAGGGATTCTAACTGTATATTTCTTTATTCTTCATTTTCGTTTATCAAATACTTTAGACATTTTTTCAATACCCTTTACCTTAGCTGCTCTTGAAATGGGCTCAAAAATACGACGTCACTCAGATTTTTTTTTTTAATCGAGGTTCTTAACGAATTTTCTCGAACTCATGACCCTTGTAGACTGTTATTTCAAGCCAGAAAATCCCAGGATGTAAATTTTCCAAACCAAAAGTATGGAGACGTTTCAGAGGCAACGCTATAGCGTTGCCTATAGTAAAGGCCATACGGCTCCAATGTTTCCAATGTTTTATTTATTTATTATTATTTTTTTCCCAGAGGCACTTCATATGAAAGGGGTCGTCACATAAATTTCGGAGGGGGCTCATTCGATTGGAAATCAAGAGTTCTAGTGTCCTTTTTAAGAATCAAAAATGATTTCAGGGCAACTAGCCCCCCCCCCCCAAGACCTTTTTCCAAAAACACCTGACTAATTTTGAGACAGCCATTTTGTTAAAGATAGTTCAAAGATCATATAAAAAAAAACTCCAGCGTCGACAAAACCCCCCAGAGCCCGGGGGCGGGTGTTTTAAGCTATACCCTGGGGGCATATTTGTTCTTGTGGAGGGAATGATCGTATAAGCTTCAGAGAGGGCTCATTTGATTGGAAATTGAAAGTTCTAGTCCACTTTTTAAGAGTCATAAGAGATCGGAGGGTAACCACCCCTCCCCTCTACCCAAGCCTTTTCTCCCAAATGCATCCGATAGAAATTTTGAGATAACCATTTTGTTAAAAATAGTTCAAAGATCATATAACAAAAAATCTGGCGTTGACACACACCCCCAGGGCCCGGGGCACAGGCATTGTAAGTTATGCCCTGGAGGCATATATGGTTCTTATGGAAGGGATACTCGTATAAACATCAAAGAGGGCTCATTTGATGGGAAATTGAAAGTTCTAGTTCACCTTTTAAGAGTCAAAACAGATCGGAGGGCAACTAGTCGTAAGCGGAGAAGGCTTCATGTCGATAACTCCATATCCAAACTCAGCCATAAGACCCGAATACCCCTAATTAAGCTTCGAATGAAAGAAGTAAATCAAGTGAGAGAGAGAAATACCTTGATAAAATCCTAACATCGTAATAAAATAGACAAGACAATACAGGTATTAACAAAAAACTAAGATTCTATTGTCAAATAAGAGAATTTTAGTTAATTGATATCAATTATTTCATTATAATTGAAAATTCAATATTAATTATTCACAGTTTCAGAAATCGAAGATCAATTCTTGTTCTTGTATTGGCTAGAACCTACTATGAGATATATCAGAAATACTAGCCTCCATTACAGTCCATCTTTTTCTATCTAAGAGAATAGATTATCTGGCTTGTTGGATATATATAAAAGAGTCTAAGACATATCATTATCCATCTGGTTAGACGTTCATGCTGTGGCCTTAATTTATTCCAACAAGGTCAATATTTTGTCTATAACAGACATCAAACATTCACATAGATAGGTAGAGGTGTAAGATTCTAAGAAAAAGTGGCTGTATTCCAGGTTGCAAACCATAGTAACTTTACTTTAACTACTAGTAACTTTAAGAGGTTACTTAAAGGGACATCCACATGGCTTATTCAGTTTGTAAGGATATAATCTTCATGGATTTTAATTATATTCATTTTCCTTTCCGGACAATTTAGTCTAATAATACCTTGAATGTGTTTTAGACTGATATTAATAGCAATGATGATAATGATACAGTTACTTCTGACAAGCTTGAATACATTGTTTATGCCAAGTATGCAGTGGGCAACATTCCGGAAGTACCATAGCAACAACACAAGCAACATGCAAACTATTACTTCGATTAATCTTAATGGTGAAGTCTACTGCGGTAACAAACTTTAGAGAATTTCGAAAATCTAGTAAAGAACGAATCAAAGGGAATCAGGCAGTGTTCCTCAAATATTTCTTAAGAGGAGTGTTTTGCCAGACTATTTATTGGGGGTCAAGTTTTTTTTAGCCTTTCCTAGTCCCACCGGGTCAAAACCATTTAATATCACGGTAGATAGCAGTGGCTATGCTAGAGGGCCTCTCCTAATGGAAAAAAAGGCGGAAATTTTCGTCTAATTACCACCTTAAGTAATTTTATTTAAAAGACATTTTACTAGGATTACATCTCACCCATATTTGCCCCTGTAACTGTCTAAGCTCAAGTTTTCTTTTCTGTAGTGATTCTAAAAAAAGGCATAACCCGTTTACTCCACCTATTACTAAGAGAAACATCGTAAACACCACATATAAATCAAGAAATACATTTTTAATTTCACTGTTGTGGGAAAGAGGGCGGGGGAAGGGAGGGAGGGTTTCCGATTTTAAACTAATATGTTTAAACGAAAATTGTGACTCAGCCTCTTTAACTCTTTAGAAAACGTAGTTTTTTTCAAATAATTTCTGCACATTTTTGTACAGTTTATTACTTATTATTGCTTGACTAACTGTTAGCTGATTGTGTCAGGAGTTAAAGTTGGGGGCTGCCGTCCCCCAAAACCTCCGCTCTTGAAGATTCTTGTGTTAAGGCTTTTAATTCCTCAATACTCAAATCAAATGCACAGTAAGATTTTCTTTTTTCAACTTTTCTTCGAGCATGCGGGTATACGGCATGTTATCAAAGCAGTGGAGACTTACCTGTAACCTGAAGGCCGACTGTGATATTCTTCTGGAGACGCCTGTTGAGCCGAAGGATTTAATAGATTGGATTTAAAAAAGAAACTGAGTTTCTTTTTAAACTTTAAATTCAATATATAAAAAAATTCCTCTGACAGGGAATTGAACCCGGGTCTTCCGCCTGACAGCCAGGAGTAGTGACCACTGTACCACAGAGAAGTTATATTATTTTTAGTCTCTGCAATCTATTTTTGATGCAAGCAAATCCCCACAAAACTTGATATTTGGTTTTTTTGGAAAACAGGGAAGGAGTGATCAGATTGAGCTGAAATTTCGAGGATAAGCTCCCAGGCCCCAGGAAAGCTTATCTTTTAAATTTCAGCCTGATAGGACAACGTTAAAAGGGGGGGGCTGTGGTGGGAAAATTTAACATGGGCTCTTATAGGAAAACGAGGTTTTTCGTAAATGTAAATTCGGGGGATAATTTTTTCGGTCTGAAAATATCAAAAGGCCCTAACAGGTCGAATTCCGCTTTGAATGAGTCCTCATTCACCCGGATCCGTTGCCAACTGTGGCCTGTAGGCGTAGCTAATAAAAAAAGAGAAATGAACATTAAGTGGCTATATCTGGTTTTTGGAAAACAGGGAAGGAGTGATCGGATTGAGCTGAAATTCCAAGGATAAGCTCCCGGGCCCTAGGAAAGCTTAACCTCTAAATTTCAACCCAATCGGACAACGTTAAAGGGGGGCAGTGGTGGGAGGGTCGAAACTTCCGGCCCAGTTTACCCCATGAAGATAAAGTCGGAGGAGGATGAAATTTTGCAAGTTTCTTAGTTTGAGCTTGGGCTACAAAATGCGGTCACCGCCGTATCTCTGCGACCTCTAGGACCGGAAATCGCTTAACATTGTGGTGGGTCGCCTCTTTAAAGAGGCACAAGTGTGCCTCCTTGAAAATCAGTGGATGTTTTTCTCTTTCTTATTTACAAACTCTTGAGGTACGAGTGTATTATGTTTTTGGAACGAAGAGAACTATTAATAGTCAGGGGTGAATCTCCAACATTTTTATTGGGGGGGGGGAGAGGGGTCTATATCTGGATAGTCAAAGGGCATGGGTTGCATAATATTTTTTCTTCTCCACATTATTGGGGGGGGGGGCAACTGCCCCCCTTGATACCCCCAAACGACGCCCCCATTAATAGTATAATCAGCTTTTACAAAAGTATAATAAAAGTTATCAAGATATCTTGAATGATATTTTACGGTAACTTGTTGAAGGAATCTGGTTTATCTTCCCGAAAGTTTAGGGTTGGTTGCGTCACATGTGGTAAAGATTAAGGTGTGATATTCAGAATTTAATTCTTAGAATTTGAGTGAGAGCGAAATTGCTCCGGGGGGAGGACGAGTGTTATTTATTTATTTGTAATTAAATCGGTTGAAGGTTTGGCTCTCAGTGTTATTTGAAGGTTGGTTAAGGATGCTTGAAAAAAATTTTTCTGGGGTATATATTTTTATTTTTTGGATATTTTGTATTTTGTTTATGTTTATTCCATAGGTGTCACTACATAGGGGTATGCCAGATTATGGCATGGCGCGCTCATATTGCCTGGGTAATGAAATTTAAGCGCCGAAACCCATTTAGGCAATGAGTTTTCATCTGATGAGCCCCGATATGTGATGATCACCTTGGAAATATAATGTTTTTGTAGATTTAAGGTGCTATAGCTTGGTTTCGTAACATTGATGTATACTTATTGATGCTGATTTTGCTCTATTTGTGACTTGATTTTCGGATTGTCGGATTGGATATACGGTTTTGTCCTGGGGAACTGGATGGATGAGTAGGGTCTAGACCTTGTTCAAGTGCTCATTTATTTCAGTTACTAAGTGAAGACAGTTTTTTTTTTTTTTTTTTTTTTTATTTTTTTTATTTTTTTTTTTTTTTAGCCAGGTAATTACCGTAATACATTACATTATTATATTATTTTTATGTTCAGGTGGATATACCTTAGAAAACACCAAAAGAAGATTTTTTTTCTGAAATTTAGGGGGGGACAGATAACCTTCCCTCTTTGTCCTCCGGATTAGCGCCACCGGTCTGTTTATAGTTCTCTCTTTCCTAATTGGCATTTCATGAGCTGCTTTATGTCTTGGAATGAAAAGAACTTGTAAAGCCTTACTTTCTTTATTGAATTAAAGCTTTTTTTTTAAGATGAAACTTCAATACCTGGATATTTATGTGTGAAAATATCTGCTTGGAGGAATATTTAAATTGTAACCAGGCTTGTTACTAGCCAAAAATGCTTGGGAGGCGGGGGGAGCAAGAGGTTTTACCGACTGTTTTTGTAAAAATTTAGCATAATGTCCGTTTCGAATATAATACGTAAAATCACTGTACGAGTCGGTAAAACCGCTGTATTTACCAACCGAAACTCAGATTTTGGTACATATCATGTCACTATTTTAATACTATTTATTTAACCAAATGGAACATTGTGCTACCATCTGTAAAATTACGGCAGGACTCGGTAAAACTGCTGCGTTTAGCGATCAAGTTCGAAATTTTTGTAGATGACATGTCAGTTTTTTTTGTGGTCTTTATTGAACCGAAGAAAGAATTTTACCGACTTCTTTTTTTTACCGTGTGGCCAAAAGCACTGGGGGGGGGGGTCCCACCTTCCCCCATACGTGACGGCCCTGATTGTAACATGTGGTAATATTAAGTTATGTATTTTTTATTCAAATTGGCGCATTTTTGAATCGCCCATGCAATGTCCATTTGTCGAAATTGTTTTATTTGATTGGCTCGTTAGGGAAGTGTTTTTTTAAAGGATTGTCTAACTTATTTCCCCCTTTTCCTTTTTCCTATAAACGAATACCATAGATATTTGAATGGTTGGTGGACCATCAACATAAAGCCCTGGTACCCGCATAAAGTCAAAATTATGGGGTCAACTCAACTTGCGAATTTATTGTTTTCTGTATGATAGACTGAACCTAATATTCTATCGATTCAAGTAGAAAAGATGAGTATCGACTTTTCTATGATTAAAATCAGTGGATGTTTTTCACTTTCGTATTTACAAACTCTTGAGGTGTTTTACGTTTTTGGAACAAAGAGAACTATTAATAGTCGTACTTTCTATTGTTTACTGAAACTTGAGTTTTTTTTATCTTAAGATAAAACTTTAATGCTTGAATATGTAAATTTGAAATTGTTGGAAGAAATTTATGCTCAGAAGAATCTTTGAATTGTAACATGCTATAATATTAGATTATATTTTTTGTATTTTGAGGTGGGTATACTTTTGTGTATCGCCTGGGTACTAGCATTTAGTCTAAAATATTTTAATTCTTTGATCCTCGTAGGAAAGCGTCATTTTAATAAGTTTAGCCATTTTCCCTTTCCTGTAAATAGAGAAAACAATAGCGTAATTGGCCTGTTCTTGGATATTAGGTGTTGTGATGATAACCATATAAGGTAAAAATTATGGCGACACCTTAACTCCTAAAGTTACTATCTCCCATATGATTGGCTGTAGCCCTTGTTCTGTTTATCCAAGCAGAAAAGATGAATGTAGATTCTTGTTTGATTTCAGCCTGTTGGTAATTTGTGTAAAAGTCGTACCCTCTCCAAATGATTCAAAGGACCCTCTATCTTTCACATTTATCAATTTTGAGCTGCTCTACGTTTTCGGAATGAAATGGACTTGTTAGAGCGTACCTCCTGTTATTTAATCAGAGCCTTCGATGATTTTTTTTTAATCCTAAAATGAAACTTTACGATTCGAATATTTAAACGCGAAAATACCTGCTCGGAAGAATATTTGAATTGTAGCATCTGATGATACTATATTATTTTTATGTTCAGGTGGATATACATTTATATCGCCTAGGTAATACCCATTTTGTCCAAAATGCTCATTTGTTTGATCCTTGTGCAATTTGTTTAAGGCGATTTGGCATTCATTCAGTGCGGAGACGAAATAAAATCTATAGTGATACTCTGCTTAAAAAAGTTATAAATCAGTTTGACAAGATTTATAAACCTTTTAATTGTGGTATATGATTTAACATTGGATTCAAAAGAAGATTGACGAATATTAATCTACCACCTGTTCTGTTTGAAACTGGGGGGCCGTACAAGTTACGAAGTAGCCCCCCTTGCGCGTAAGTCCTCGTTTCATGTTTAATAGAAAGTTAAGCTAATAATTTTCAAGTTTATAATAGAAAAAGGATGGAAGGACAGTCTATAGCATTTGCCCTTGAAGAGATAAAAAAGGCAGTGTTCGAAATACCTAGCTTGTCGAGAGTACGATGTATCGATGACGTTAAACTAAGCCTAGCAAGCATTGAAGCTAAAATGAAAGAGTTTAATGTTAAGCAAACGGAGGCAGCTCAAGAATTGACAACCATTCGAGCAGAGCTGGAAGTATCCCGTAAGAGAAATATGCAACTTGAGAAAGAAATGAAACAGACAAATTTGATGTTTTATAATTTTCCCCAGCCCCTTATATCGAATACAACCCTGTTAGATGATATAATTGCGCTAATCAGTAATACTGTGCCAAGCTTAAAAGTGTCAAAGTGGGAATTCAGGGATGCTATTCGTTTAAGGGGACCACAAAACCCAGGCCCTATTTTAGTAAAGTTCAATTTCAAAGTTACACGAGACATTTTGTTGAGGAATTCGAACCTTTTCAAACAAAAGGGGATATCAGTAGCGCCAGATTATACGCCAGAAGAACGCGAGGCTCGTACGGCCCTAAGACCTTTATTATCCCAAGCTATAAGCAAAAAGAGAATTGTGAAGCTACGCGGAACTAGATTATGCATAGACAAACAGACGTTTGTTTATGACTTTGAGAGAAAAACAGTGCTGGAAATGGCGGAGCCGACTATGGAAAAACAAACTCATAATAAAGATAGTAGCACAAAAAACCATATCCCGAGAAGGTCTTATATGCGATCCCCGTCAAGCGATAGTGATTCAGATCCTGAAATTGAAAGCATCTCAAACAGCGATTCAGATACAACGATCATAGAAAAGCCGGCTGTGGTACTAGACCCTAACATTCCTAGTGGAAACCACGCAAAAAGTGATAGGCCGTAAGGAAAAAGGGACCTGGACATGATTACAAGCCCAAGCAACGATAGTAAGCAGGATCGAAGAAATGTGAGACCAAATAAAGGACCAGAATCGGAAAAGAAACGAAAAAGTCATAGTCCGAAAAAATACGGCCAAACTCTAGCAGAACGACCACCATTTGTCATAGGATAGGGAAACAGCCATATACAGAAACTATCAGCTATTACGTGGAATGTACAGGGTCTAATTAGTAAAAGAGATGTGTGTTTAAATAGTTCATTTTTGGATTCACAAATAACTTGCTTAGTTGAAACATGGTTATTGCCAGTAGAGGAAATATCAGTGTTTGGTTATGTTGTTTTTCAGGTAGATAGAAGGACATCAAGGAATTCCAGGAACTATGGAGGAATAATAGTGCTAGTTAAGCAACATGAATTTTCCAGTTTAAGTCGTTTGCCAAGCATGTCTGAGAATTCGATATGGTTACGTTTGAATTTTTTGGGGAAGTGGTTTATATTGGGGTGTGTTTATATTTCACCAGAAAATAGTTCATATTGTAAAGAGGATACTTGGGCAATATTAGAGGAAGAAATTATTCTTATTAGATCGCGGTACAAAGAAGATTCAGTGTTATTAATAGGCGATTTAAACGCTTACACTGCTGAACAATCAGAACTAAATATGAATTTTGTTTCAGATGATGAGGACGACCCTGTAGCGGGGATTATTCTTTCAATGTATTTTATACCATGAATGAGCCAAGATCGAAAAAGGAGAGTTAACTCATGGGGGAGGAAACTGCTTGCACTGTGTGGAGGTTCTGGTTTTGCAATTGGTAATGGGAGATTTGGTGAGGATGGTAGCTTAGGTGAGTACACTTGTGTTTCTGGACCTTGCTTTAGTTTGATTGATTATATATTGGTTGACACTGGGCTCGAAATTGAATCCCTAAATGTGAAAGTGATACATCGAACAGGATCGGATCACTTTCCAGTTAAAGTAGAGTATATTATTTCTAGAAGGGAATACTGTTCGGTTGAGAGGAGTAATGAGGAGAGGTATGTGAATAATGAAACGAGGAAGAGAAATGAGCTAGCAATTTTACCTCCTAGAATAAATTGCAATTGGTCACATGAACAATGGGTACTGGTCCACGAGAAATTAATTAATGACCCCATAGCGAAAGAAATAGACCATCTGAAGTATGAGGCCGAGGTACTGAATGCCAACCCGGAAACAATAGCGAATAGGTTTTCACAAATTTTAAGCGAATCACTGGCATCAGTAAAATCAGCCGAGAAAAAGAATGAAATTTTTATGACGAAGAATGTAAATTCAGTAGTGTTAACTTGGATAAAATGCTACACAATGTAAAGAATGCACCGGATGATGAATCAAAAATCAAGACACTAACAAGTTACCGTTTAGTACGTAAAGAGCACAAAAAATTAATAA
This sequence comes from Artemia sinica, assembly GCA_027921565.1. Classification (NCBI taxonomy): domain Eukaryota; kingdom Metazoa; phylum Arthropoda; class Branchiopoda; order Anostraca; family Artemiidae; genus Artemia; species Artemia sinica. The sequence goes on along the minus strand of CM051260.1, from coordinate 76,327,327 downwards.
AAAGGAAAAAGTAAAATTATAAAAGGAAAGAAAAAGCCACTCTTTTAAAGTGCTTTAGAGAAAATAACAGTAGGGAGTTTTGGAAAATCTTAAAAACAGATAGGCTAAAAGACCGACAGTCAGAGGTGCCCGCCCCCGAAACTTGGCCCGATTACTTCAAACTACTACAAGAAGATACCCAGGATAGCAACATACACCTACAAGAGACATTAGGTCTAGATAACAGTGAAGAAACATCATTCCCTCTGAACCAGGAATATTACGTGTTATGCGACCCAATCACCCCGAAAGAAATTGAAGATTCACTTAACAAAATACGAGGTGATTCAGCTCCCGGGCCCGATGGAATTCCTATGAAGATGTTCAAAGCATTTAGGACTGTTCTTTTACCTTTTTTGGCCTCATTATTTAACCTAGTAATTTCAAAGAGGAAATGGCCAATGACCTGGAAAACCTCGCTTATTCTCCCGCTTTACAAGAATGGTAGTCCCACTACACATAATAACTATAGACCAATAAGCCTCCTAAACAGTGCTGGAAAAGTTCTAGAAAAAATTGTAGATAAAAGGCTGGGAATGTGGATAGAAGAGAAAAAAATCTTGCAAGAAGAACAAGGTGGGTTCAGACCAGGTTATTCTACAGCTGATAGAGTTTTTGTTATTAATGCTCTTGTAGAAAAGCACTGCAAAGGTAAAGGAAAATTATATGTGGCTCTAATTGATTTGAAATTAGCATTTGATAGTGTAGATCGTGTTTTCTTGTTGAATGTTTTATTAAATCTAGGCCTACCAACCCCTTTTTTACAAGTTCTATCATCTATGTATTCATTGAATAAAAGTTTTGTGAAAGTTGCTAGGAAGGGAATATCTCTGCCATTTTTCTCGAATAAGGGCGTGCGCCAAGGAAGTACACTTTCGCCAAAATTGTTTGCTATGTTGATTAATGATATTGTTCCTTATTTCCGACAAAGATGGGCACCTACTCTCCGACTGGGAAATCTGAATATGTCAATGCTACTATTTGCAGACGACATTATATAACTGGCAAAGACAAATAACGATTTACAAACTCTCTTGAATCTCCTTGAAAAATATTTGCAAGAGAAGAAACTAGAGGTGAATGTCACGAAATCCCAAGTCATGATTTTTAGCAAAACACCCTTGGAATCAGCACCACAATTTTTATTGAATGGAAAAATGCTGGAAGTGGTGGAAAAGGCCAAATACTTGGGTTTCCTCCTTTGTCAAAATGGAAAATGGACCAGTCATATTACAACAATGGCACAGAAAGGAAGAAATGCATTATTTGGTATATACAGAAGCACACTAACAGCAGAAATAAGTGAACTAAGCCTCCACAAACATATATTTAATACTAAAATTATGCCTATCCTACATTACGGATCAGAAATATGGGGGTATCAGCCGGCAAAGCAACTAGAAACCCTTCAACTTCAATATTATAAACGAGTTTTTGGCCTACACAATACAACACATACGTTAGTTTTAAAAAGTGATCTTGGTATATTTAACCTGAAATTGAAAAGATATACCCAAATCATCAAATTTTGGTTAAGACTTCTAGAACTTCCCCAGACTAGACTTGCCCGAGCAGCATATGAAGATCTTCTCCTTCAGTGTAACAAAACATCATGGACAGCACAAATCAAAAGGATATTAGATGAGAATGGATTTTCAACTTCGTAGGAGAAGGGAAAAGGGCCAGAAGATCATGAAAAGTTCTTCAAGGAATTTAGTGCAAGACTTGAAGACCAAGAAGTGCAATTATGACAAACAGCTGTGGACAAATCTCCGAGTCTTACTTTGTATAGAGAAGTAAAAGAGAATTTTGGCCAGGAGTTTTATTTCAAGCTGGGATTGCCCATTAAATATCTGAAGATTTGGATTCAGATTCGAGCAAATTGTCTTCCAATTTATGCTAAGGTTGTAAGGAAAATGAGGGAAAGTCCAGAGGCCGGGTGTAGTTGCTTGAGATGTGGGGAAAATGATTATGGGCTGGGCCATTTCCTCCTCCGGTGTAAGCAACTCTCTCATTTAAGGGGATTAATTATCCAGGAGGGGGAAGATAGGCTGCTTTGTGAGTTAATGAGGTCTAGGACTCCCCGTTATATTGTGGCAGTAGGAAATTTTGAATTGATGGGAAGGATGTCAAATGAAGTATAATTTTTCTTTAGTATTTGTCTTTTTGTATATGGCTTTAATTGGCTTTTAAATACAGTTTATTATTACTATTTTTATGTTCAGGTGGATATACCTTTATATCGCCTAGGTAATACCCATTTTGTTCAAAATGCTCATTTGTTTGATCCTTGTGCAATTTGTTTAAGTTATTCCAATGTATTTTCTACTCATTGATATGTCAGTGAGTTATATATTTCTGTATATAACTTATATAGTCAGTGAGTTATATATATTTATAAGTAGTAGGTTAAATATGTCAGTGAGTTATATATTTTTTCTTATATAACTTATATATTCAGTGAGTTATATATATTTATAAGTAGTAGGTTAAATATGTCAGTGAGTTCTATATTTCTGTATATAACTTATATATTCAGTGAGTTATATATATTTATAAGTAGTAGGTTAAATATGTCAGTGAGTTATATATTTCTGTATATAACTTTTATATTCAGTGAGTTATATATATTTATAAGTAGTAGGTTAAATATGTCAGTGAGTTCTATATTTCTGTATATAACTTATATATTCAGTGAGTTATATATATTTATAAGTAGTAGGTTAAATATTTCAGTGAGTTCTATATTTCTGTAAATAACTTATGTATTCAGTGAGTTATATATATTTATAAGTGTAGGTTAAATATGTCAGTGAGTTCTATATTTCTGCATATAACTTATATATTCAGTGAGTTATATATATTTATAAGTAGTAGGTTAAATATGTCAGTGAGTTCTATATTTCTGTATATAACTTATATATTCAGTGAGTTATATATATTTATAAGTAGTAGGTTAAATATGTCAGTGAGTTCTATATTTCATTATATGACTTATATATTCAGTGAGTTATATATATTTATAAGTAGTTTGCGTGTTTGGGTACCTCCATAGGAGACACGGACCAAGGGGGGACCTTGTCCCTGGGGGTCCATAATAGAATCTGGGACACCCTCGCCCGGGGCCATAAATACAAGCGGAGGAGGAAGAAGGCCCCTCAAAAATACACTCAAAAGGACCCACTGTTTTGCCCACAAGTCCCATGAGTTGCAAACCTTCTCCCAGTAATGTAGTTTTAGTTGCAGCTGTAGTTTTAGTTGCAGCTGAATGGGTATTGTTTGGAGGTTCGTTGGTTTTCGGGTCCGGTAAGTTGAGCTCTAATTATGTTTTTTTTTTTTTTTATTTATTTATTAGGAGGGTTTTCTCCCGCACAAGCATGCTTCAGGGAATCGATGATGTATATTTATTTTTTTTTTAAATAAACCCAGTGTTACATATAGAAAAAAATGGGTTAAATTGCATGGTGATGCAGAACACAATCGCGGGAGGATCCTCTATAGGAGGACAACTGTGGCAGGGCGTAAGATCCAGATCTATGGAAAACGGCCTCTGCAAAGGGTTGCCTCGATCTTTTCGGGGTACCTGCAAGACTGGGGACCTTGCGGTCAACTCTATTCCCACTTGAGGAGTGGCGCCCCTCAAGGAAATTATAGCCTAGTAAACGACACAGCATTTGCACGGGATTCTGACTAATGGACAATTCTTCTGGGCTTGGTATGTTTTGATGGGCGTCTTTGGGCTGAAAAACCTCTTCCTAGCTAATTTATCTATTATGGGTTGCCTCCCCGTAGTAGCATAATATTTGTAGGCATGAATATATAATGAGTCGGAGGTACTGGGCTTGAGAATGTCTGTGCAGGATTTCGACTCTTGTTGATAGAAGAGCATCGCCAAGTGCTGAAAACCATGTTGTGACCAAGATGGGCCCAGGATTGCACGAAGCCTCCATTCATGGAGGTCACAGGGACTTCTTGCTGTCCGGTTCTAAGCCGGCTTAAGCACTTTGAGGTAGACTTGAGAAGATATGTGATCCCGGTCCTGCACTGGTATCCGGGATCATTGCTTTTCCTGAGGCAAAAATAATTTCAATGATTTAAAGAACATGAAAATTGGAACTTGGAATGTTACGACATTAAAAAATGACTATCGTATCGACATTTTGACTGACGAATTCAGACGATTTGAACTGGATTTATTAGGAGTTTCAGAAACTCATATCCCAGGGGTAGGAAGCATGAAATTAGGTGATATAGGATTTGTTTACTCAGGCAGGATGGATGGGGTACATAGACAGAGAGTAGGGCTCATGATGAATAAGGAAGCTGCTAAGTCTTGTTTAGGCTGGGAAGGTATTAATAATAGAATACTAATTGCTCATTTTATGACTAGAAAGTTCAGGGTATCAGTTATAGTAGTATACGCCCCTGTAGAACCGACTGACGTAGATACTAGGGACTCAGATGAATTTTACTTACAGTTACAGGAGCAAATAGACAAGGTCCCAGGTAGAAATATGATGTTATTACTGGGAGATTTTAACGCCCAGGTTGGTAGAAATAGGGATAGATGGTATCCCAGCCTAGGTAAATTTGGTGTAGGAAAAGAAAACAGTAATGAATACAGACTTTTGCAATTTTGTAGGTATAACAATCTAGTTATAACCAATACGGTGTTTGGTCATAAAGTAGCTCATAAGTTAACATGGTATTCAAGTGATGGTAAGACAGCAAACATTATTGATTATGTTATAGTAAACCGAAGACTGGCAGGATCAATACAAGATACTAAGGTATATAGGAGTGCTGTTATTGATGTTAAAAGTAAAGATCACCATCTAGTAGTGTCAAGGGTTAATTTAAAACTGAAATATCGGAAGGGTAACTACCTCCCGGGAAGTTATGATGTTGGTAGACTCCAGGATGAGAATTAGAGAGAAACTTTCCAGGAACAGTTGAATACTAAACTTGAGAGTTTAAAATTTGATAATGTGGAAGATGGTTGGAGTAATTTTAGAAAAATAATTTGTGAAGTCACTGAAGGTGTATTAGGGAAGAAAGCTAGAACTGCAGCTAAGAATATTAGTGAAAAAGCTTTATGTTTAATAGAAAGGAGAAAGGACTTGTACAAGAATTATCTGAGTTATAGATCGTATGAAAACAAAAGAAATGTAAAGAAATTGGAGAAAGCATTAAAATATAAACTAAGGAGGTGTGAAGTGGAGGCCATGGATAAAATTGCCGAGGATCTGGAAGATGCAGGTAGACGGCATAATAGTAAAATATTGTACTGGCACGTTAACAAATTGAGAGGGAGTAGTCAATCTGGACTTGTCCCAGTTAAAGATAGGAATGGGGTCACAATTAGCGATAAGGAAAAAACTAAAGAGAGATGGGCCGAACATTTTGAGAACTTGCTTAACCGAGATAGAGCTGCAGGAAAAAATACAGAGGAAAATGAAAAAGTTTGTGATACTTTGGATGTGAAGGATGATTTGTTTTGTGAGGAGGAATTAGCAACAGTTACTAAAAGGATTAAAGAATAATAAGGCTTCAGCTGCTGATAGGGTGGTAAATGAGTTTCTTAAATATGGTGGCTCTGAGGTCAGAAATAAGTTATTGAAGATTATGAATATGATTTTCGAAAAAGGGGAAGTACCTAACGATTTTAGGAAAACCTTAATTAAGCCACTTTATAAGAAAGGTGATAAAAGTGAGTGTGGTAATTATCGAGGCATTAGTCTGGTCTCTGTAGGTAGTAAATTACTTAGTAATATGATACTTTTTAGACTGAGAGATGCCGTAGACAAAGTTTTAAGAGAAGAGCAGTGCGGTTTTAGAAAAGATAGAGGATATGTCGACCAAATTTTCACTCTTCGGCTAATAATTGAGAAGTGCCTGAGTATTCAAACACCTTTGGTCCTCAGTTTTATAGATTACGAGCAAGCGTTCGATTCTGTTGATAGAAGAGCTTTAGTAAAGGTTTTATCCTTGTATGGCATACCAGACAAATACATTAAAGTGATTAGTGCTATGTACGAGAATAACACTGCCGCAGTTAAGGTAGGAAATGAGGTCAGCAGCTGGTTTTGTATTAAATCAGGAGTTAAGCAGGGCTGTGTTCTATCCCCCTTTATATGGATTATTTTGATGGACTTTGTTTTAAGGAGCACAGGAAAGGCAATGGGAGACCACGGAATCAAATGGGGAGGAAAAAGTCTCCTGGACTTGGATTATGCTGATGATTTAAGCATCCTAGATGAAAGTGTGAGCAAAATGAATGAAGTTTTGGAGGTTTTGCGAGCTCAGGGTGCTAGAATTGGTTTGAAAATTAATGTTAGGAAGACTAAGTCACTAAGGCTAGGAATAAGTGAAGATGAAAACGTGACGTTGGGTAATGAAAAGATTGATCAGGTGGGCAGCTTCACTTACCTTGGTAGTGTTATTAGTAAAGATGGTGGGAGCAGTGAAGATGTTAAAAATAGAATAGCGAAGGCTCAGGGTGTTTTTTCACAGTTAAAAAAAAGTCTGGAAGAATAGGAAGATAAGTCTGCAAACCAAGATTAGAATATTAGAAGCTACAGTGATAACAGTGGTCAAATATGGCTCTGAAGCATGGACGCTCCGAAAAGCGGATGAAGATTTGCTAGATGTTTTCCAGAGAAATTGCTTAAGGATTGTTCTGGGTACCCGGCTGACTGACCGTATTTCAAACCATAGGCTATACGAAAAATGTGGTTCAATACCGCTCTCTAGGGCTATAATGAAAGAAAGGTTGAGGTGGTTAGGGCACGTTGTGTGGATGAAGGATGACAGATTGCCGAAGATTGTTCTTTTCGGCTAACCATCTAGGGCTAAACGGAAAGCAGTTCGTCCCCGTCTGGGGTGGGAGGACGTCATAAAGAAAGATTTAAAGGAAATGGGAACTTCGTGAGCGGGTGTAAAAAGGGAGGCTTTGAATAGGTTAGGGTGGAGGAGGATCGTGCGAAGCTGTGTTGGCCCTAGGCGGCTTGGTGCTGCGGTGAGTTGTTAGTAGTAGTAGTAGTTTTAAGCCAAAAATTTGGGCAATATTGTAACTGTTGTGAATTAATTTGAAACACACTATGCCCATATAGGTTGTCAAGAGGACGTATCAGCAAGGCTTCAGGACCGGTTAATGGTATTAAATTAAAAACTTCATCGTGTGTTGAAGGGGATGTTGAAAATAGGTGCTATACGCATATTGCTACTAGTGCTACTACTGCTGCTAAAAAAGGATGTTAGGGAGGGAGGCTAGTTGCTCTCCATCATTTTTGACTCTTAAAAGGAACTAGAACTATATATTTCAAATCAAATGAGCCTCTTCTAAAGTTTACAGGACCACCCCTTCCATAAAAACCTTATATGCCCTTGGGGTATAACTTACAGCCCTTACCCCCTGACTCTGGGGAATTCTGTCCACCTCAAAGGCCTTATCTTATGATCTTTGGACTATTTTTGTTTACACCTAGTATATGTTATTGAGAAAGGTATGCATGTTTGAACTTTAATTTTCTGGAAGACAAAAGGTATTCAGGTGATACTTTCAGAGAATGTAAAGAGGAATGTTGAACTAAATCAAAACATCTTATGTGCATACGGATTGTCAAAAGGGCGCAGCACAAGAATAACTGAGCATATTAATTAGGAAAATACAGGAAATACGTAATAAGGGAGATGATCAAAAAGGAAATATTTGCATGCTATTAATAGTACTACAACTATCACAACTAGTACTACCACACTACTCCATTTGTAGTATTAAAGAGAAATTTTGAACTAAATCTAAAGACGCTATGTTCATGCAAATTGTCAAAATAGCGTATCTCAAGAGTTGATTTGGTTATTAAGTTGGAACTTCCAGGACTTGACGAGAGGGATGTTCTACTGACCAAAAGGCGATAGTTTAATACTACTGCTGCTATTCAATACTATTACTAGTAAAATCAATACTACGACTGTGACTACTATTGCAACTATGACAAAGGGTATGAAGATGAAATTTTCAAGAAATTTTAAGGGTGAAAGATGAACTGACTCAGAACGCGCCCTCTGTATGCAGGTTGTCGAAAGGGTGTAACAGCAACATCTTTGGAACAGTTTAGTGTGTGAACTTAAAACTAACCGGGCTTGTTGTGAGGCATGTTGAACTAACAAAAAGAAAATATTTGCATCCTAATGCTACTGTTTCTACTCACATTACTGCTACTGTCACTATTATTACTACTTCAGTTACTACTACTGCCACTAAGGCTTAGGCTACTAAAATTAGTTTTACTGCGTTTGCTACTACTACTACTACTACTATTACTACTACTATTAAAACTAAGGACATTAACGCGATAAATTCGGGATATATAGAAACTGTATGAAACTAACTCGAAGCATACTATGCCCACACAGGTTGTTAAGCTGATGCATCAATAATGCTTCAGGAACAGTTAATGGTACGTATTAAGCTGAAACATTCAGCGTGTGTTGAAGGGGATGTTGAAGAAACCAAAGGTACTATGTGCTTACTGCTACTAATGCTGCTACAACTATTGCTAATGCACAAGCTAAGGGCATAAAGGTGAAGCTTTTAAAGAATATTTAGGCGGGTGTTGAACTAAATCAAAACAAACTATGAGCATATGGACTTTAAAAAAGGTAGCAAAGCAATATCTGAAGAAAGACTTATATTATTAACTTAGACCTTTAAGGGTAAGTTTTTGGGGACTTTGAATAGCCAGAAGGCACTATATGTATACTTTTAATGCTATCACTACTGTTATTGTAACTAATGACGCTAAAAGTATTACGATGAAACTAATAGGGAACGTTTAGGAGTTTTAATGATACGAAAAAACTGTGTGCATGCAGGTTTTCAAAGGGGCATACAAGCAATACCATCGGGAGAACCACTGTATAATAGCTATAAATTTCATTTAAACTTTTAAAGTAACTAATTCGATTCGAAATTAAAAGTTCTGGTGCCCTTTTTAAGCGTAAAAAGAGATTGGAGGACAAGCAGCCCTTCTCTCAAACCCATTCATTTTCCAAACGAAACGAGTCAAAATTTTGAGACAGCCAATTTGCTTAGCATAGTAGAACAGTCCAGCAATTATGTCCTTGGAGGTATTAGACAAGATATTAGGCCCGCTTTACTTAAAACAAAATACGCTTTAAATATTTTCACTTTTCTTATTTAAAAAAATCAAAACTTTAAGGAATAAACATCAGTATATGTCAATTAAACTGACAATTCACGGTCATTTTTTTTCAGTAGAGCACAAATTATGTTCTGGTCTTGAGAAGGCATGGGGGTTATCAGCCCTAATCATGTTAATTTTTTCTCGTTGAGCTGGATTCGGCTATTTATTGTAATTTCTGTTCGTTTTGAGTTGGATTTATTTATTGATAGTGATTTTTAGTAGTTTTATGCTTGGGAGATTATTTGACTTTATTTCTGCACGTCCCTAGCTTAATGGAGCTCTTTACTTTTCTTTGAAAAACCTATTTTGTGGAAATTTTTTTAAAAATTAATTATGAAGAAGGGACAGTGAATAATTGATAATGGGAGGAAGATGCCTCAAACAGTGCATCTTAATTTTGAAGTTGTATATTAGGTCCTTTTTGGGACACAATCGTGGTTTGATAATACAAAATGCCAGAACAAATTTTGACAAATTTAGACAAATTTCATTTTGAAGTGTGAAAGATTAATTAAATTATTTAGCTGTGGTCTTAAATTTTAACGATGCTCTTTGCCTTTCTTTATAACTTTACTTTATATGTATGTTATTTGCAAATGATTGATGAAATTCTTTTTCTTTTCTAGGAAAATAATATGAAATAGAAGTGGGAAAGAAATTTTTGAACTAATTCCGTATAAGCCTGTGCACTGTTGCTCGTCTTTTTGTGTAGTTAATTAAAGAAAACTTTTTCCACAAAATAAGTTCTTCAAAAAAAGTAAAGTCGTGCCCCAATTCATGTAAGGAGAAAAAAGACCAAAACTCACGATCACAACAGGGGCTGGGTGATAGAATAAAATTCAAATCCATTAAACCAAAAATAAAAAAAAATAGAATCAAATAATCTACCAAGAATAAAACTACCACAAATCAGTATTAATAAATAAATGAAACCCAAAAACGAACAGAAATTAAAATAAATAACAGAGTCAAACTCAAAACGAGCAGAAATTAATATGATTAGGGTTCAAAACCTCTATGCTTTCTAAAAGCAAGAATATAACTTATACTTTACTGAGAAAAATTCAAATGAGTGTGCATTGTCAGTTTAATATACATATGCTGATATTTATTCCTTTAAATCTTAATTATTTTTTTATCTTTAAAGATATAAAAGTGAAAACATTTAAAAGATTTTTTTCAGTAAAGTATAAATTATATTCTTTCTTCAAATACATTCTAAGGCCATACTGGCTATACATGACGTATGAAAACAAGAGAGGAAAGGGAATAATAAATAAAAAATAAAATAAAATAGGTGAGAAAACGAGGGTTTTGTCAGCTAGTGGTAAAATATGAAGACGAAGAACAAGCAAATATTTCGACAAGGACCTCCGCCAAGTCGTCTTCAGTGCTAAAAAAACAAGAAAAAAAAATCGAACAAAATTTAACCTTCGGAAGTGAATCTAACGAGAGCAGAATAGACACTGAATAAAAAAACTGCCAGAAATAAATGAAAGAAACAATCACCAATTGGATTGAATAAGTATCCGCTGCCTGGCAATAGACCTTGCTATTCTTCAATTTCGATATTCATTAGGTATGCGGACAGGTTGTCTTAAGTTAGACTGGGCTAAAATATTGGTTGAGTATTTTGAAATTCAGTTGTTATAAACTGGGCTTAAAGAAATATCTCCGGTGTCTCTATTTATAGCCAAATTTCTGTTTAAATATTGTTTTTATCTCAATCACCTCTTTAAAAGATTGCGGTAGGCCATTTACAGTAGATATTAAAGTTGCCTCCTCAAAAAGTACCAAATGTGTAGGATTTTCAAAAATATGCAGGGCCGAGGCAGAATTAAGCTGTCATTTTTATTTTCGAATCTCAGAGACTTATCTATTAAAATTTTGTGTTCATGCAGACGTTCACCAAGTTGTTGATGGGTCCTACCAATGTAAAATTTCTCAAATGAAGACGGGACTCTGTAGGCACCACTCCCCAGTATAGGGTCCGTTTTATCTTTTCCTGAGTTGAGAAAATCTTCAACTTTTTGTTTAGTTTTGAAAGAAACGGAGAGATTATTTTATTTTGTATTTTTCCAAGTTTGTCGCTAAGTTTTGAGATGTATGGTAAGGTAGTGAAAGTTTTGTTCTCAATTGCCGGAAAAATTGAATCAAGGGGAAGGGCTCCCTATTTTCTTGTTTTATCTTTTTGAATCGTCTATCTATAATATTTTCTATAAGGTTTATTGGGTAGCCATTGCAGAATAGGAAATCTTTGACATCATTTTATTCAGAATTTAAATGATTATGTGAACAGATTTTAGAACTCCGTAGACGAAAGAGATTATTTACCCTCTTTTCGCAAAAGGAGGTTGATTTGACGAGAAATGTAGATACCGATCATTCTGGGTCGGCTTTCTGTATATAGAAACTTCAAGACTACGAATATATTTTAAAATTAAAACAGCCAAAAAAGGCAGCTTTCCTCAATCTTCCAGTTCCATTGCGAATTGGAGATTCGAATCAAAAGAGTTCAAATGTGCCGAAAAATCTCTAAGAGAGTCGTGTCCATGAGAAGAGCCCTAGGTTCCATTTTACTTGAGGCCATAGGAATTACCATGCTATTTGCTTGAGGCCATAGGAACTATGTTCTATAGAGGTCCTAGGAGCCACTGAAATGTATCAAGTTGAACGAACTTTATCTAGGTCATCCCTTAGGGCACTTTTCACCTTTCAAAGAGATTTGCTTGAGGCTGTAGGAATTACCATGCTATTTGCTTGCAGGTATAGGAATTACCATGCTATTTGCTTAGACACATAGGAATTACCATGCTATTTGCTTGCAGGTATAGGAATTACCATGCTATTTGCTTAGACACATAGGAATTACCGTGCTATTTGCTTGCAGGTATAGGAATTACCATGCTATTTGCTTACGGCCATAGGAAAAACATTTCCAGAGCATGTACCTATGGATTTGGGTGGATTATGTTCCTTCCCATGCTATTATAAGGGCTTATGTTCCCTCCTATGTTATTCTATGGGACCTCTAAACGTGATTAAACACGTTTTGCTTGCCTTTCCTTGGTACCTTTCCAAACGAACGGGGATTCCCCTCCGGTTCCTACACATTGCAAAAAAAAGCGAGCAGTATGAGCGGGGATTCCCCACACAAGTGTGTTTCAACTCCATGTTTTTCAACCAGACTGTTTTTGAGCCAACATCTGTTTTTAGAGGGCCAATCAGAGACAACGGAGGTATTTACTCCTCTCTCTCTCTCTCAATTTGTTGTTGTTGGTAGCTCAGTTTCATTGTGGCAGTGAGAGTGTCAACACATGAAAAAATGTTCCATACATGCCCACTATGTATGTACACACTGGGCAGCTGGTCATCATGTGAGAATTGCACAATGATTGATGACTATGATGAAAAGTGTAGATTATGCAACCCGTGTAAATTACATAGAGGATATGCTGTACAAATTAAAGATTGTAATTCCTGTCATGAAGAGGTGTGTGACTCTCATCCTAGAGGGCACCTATGCTCCAATTGCCACTATGACAAATGTAATCAGTGGGAGAATACATATCCCGGTATGATTGGAAAGAATCCTAAGCGTGATTTTAGTTTATTGCTACGAGATTGGTATCGTCGTGGTTTTAGATTGTTCTGGGAGAGGAACCGGGTCAGCGATTCAACTTTTGGAACAATAAAAGAATATGGTTTCTACGTCATCGTTGCGAAGACAATGACTACTATGATTATAAGCCCACTGATTTTTATTTGGCTGTGACGGAATGTGATTCGCCACTTGAGGACACTATTTGTGACATTACTTCAAATAAGCAAATTGAAACTTGTGAATTCTATAGAATGAATGAGAATAGTATCATTGACTATACAAAGAGATATGACAAGAGTGAAGTTACACTCTATTGTAGAAAATGTGACCCTGACATTGCAGTACATCAGGATCAGTATACTGTGAATTCGGATAATCTACCTGCATTAGTTGTTATCGACAAATACCTAGTAGAAGATGAAATCGAAAGAGTAGAAAAGTCGTTTTTATCATTTACGTACATTTTTCATTTATTAATAAACAATTTCACATACATTTTTAGAACATTTTATTCGTAGGGCACTAAAATCAATATTAAACACGCTTGTAAGTATATTTTCCACTAGAAAGTCGTTCAATCGAGGTAAGTCAACGTAGATGTCGAGAAACTGCTTGTAGGTATAGCCACGACATCTGAACATGAAAAAGAGTAGTGCTTGAAAGCCACATGTCTTAGTCGTTAAATCCTGTACTCTTCGTTGATTTTGAATAACAGTTTTCCCACTGCTTTCAATAAAGCTGCTGATGTATGGAGTGTAGAATTTATACGATAAGCCAAGTGAATCAAAAAATCCAATTTTCTTCGCTGTTTGAAAGATGCATAGCCAATGACCTGTCTTCAAAGTCGATGGACTGCTATTAACAATGATTAGGGTATTGTTAACACTTGGAATTTTTTCAACGAAGTCTGATGGTATGCAATAGGACTTGTACTGTGACATGTATGGATCCATACTAAATACGTTGATTATTTGGTTTGTGTTCATGGTGCTAGGTCTAGTAGAACACTGCCGTCGGGTGTGATTTCTCAATAGGTTTCAAATTGACTCAATGATATTAGCGTGATACTCTCAGTCAAAGCATCGGCAAATGTACACTCTAAACGTACATTCCCTATTCGTACTTTGCTCATATCCTGAGTCCCCGACAAGTCCAAAACAATTACCCCATGATTTTTTAAAACATTGAATCGGTTATTCCATTTTCAAATAGTTGAGAGTCATGATCTAGGGATTGCATGGTCAACTCGTACAGAGTTCTATAGGATTTTTTGTCAAATGATAGAGTGTACAGTGGAATACCATTCACTTTGCACACAAGGCTAGATAGACCAAAAAAAATTAAAATCATGGGGCGATTCAGTCCAGGATCCAACGGCACTGCCACTCTTCACAAAGGCCAAAGCCAATTTTGATGGGATTTCTCCATTGATAAATGGTGAATCGCTATAGCTACGAGAGCCGGTGGCAATGTGACGTTGATTGGTGATCGTATGGGGGACAAGAAGTTTAATTTTGTTGCCATTGGCTTTTAGCTCTTCCATTGCCAATGCAACAGAGCTCATAACTTGTTGTTTTCGGACGTGGAGAATTGCCGATGTGATAATGACATTTGCATCGGGTGCTGCAGGAAGTGTTTTTCTCAGAATAAAATTCGATGGGGCCAGTTGCAACTTTAATGTCAATCTTGACATTGGGGGTAACCATTGAGATATATTGAATATCTCATGATTTAATGTTCCAACCAGAAGATACTCCTGGCTCACTGCAGTAGTCAACTCACCATCAGTATCAACACCTGATCGATATTCGTAGCCCAATGATTGTCCTCTCAACTCCTTGTACGCCTTTGGTGTCATCATCATAAATTGTATGTAGCTTGCATAGTTGGATAAATTATAGTGCTCACCAATGTTCCATTAATAAATACATTAATTTGTTTGAATAGGTTGTGTAGAATACAGTTTTCGTAGGAGAGACCGTCGGCAACAGTTGGAGTTGTATTATCTGACTTTTTCTTCACCGCAACATTTAAATCAATAAATGTTGATGACAAATCAATGAAATAGTCTTCATTGGAAAATATTTGAAAGTATATATTTTCCGAGAGGGGCTGTTGGGGGTGAAATTGTTCACAATAACGATACTTGACACTGACATCAACATTTTCAGCATTGAATAGATTCAATGAGGAACTGATTGATGGGTATGATTCCTTATGGGGGAGATAAGTCATCTTAAGAGAAGAAATTCTTCTTTGATCTAACAATCTTTTTCTTTTTCTTCTTCTGCTTATTTGTCTTCCTTGTTTTATTCCTCAAAGTCCTTGGTGATGTCCTTCGCTTCCCGCCTGGGTAGAGACTGATGAGTGAATGACGCGCACGCATCCTTTTCAATCCCTCCCCATTTTGCCGAGATTTTAATTGCTCGTCAACGGCTCTTGCTGAAGATCTAATATTTTCCTTAACACTCTCCTTGAAATTCTTGCCCGACCCCCAGTCCTGTAGTGTTGAGGCAGCAAAATTTGATGCAGCAGGTACAAGATATTTTCTGGCAAGGGGTAGTGCAGAACGAAATAGCCTAGCAAACCAGCTACCAAGACCATAGCCAGACATTGTAGTACGCCCCTTGTAGTAGTCCAATCCATTGCCTATTTGACGTGGACTCAGAGCACCAACATAGCAATCGATATCGGGACAGACAAATGGAATTCTTCTATTGTTCATTTTAGGTGATGGTGCTGTCGCTGACAATGGGTCGAAAATGACATGTAATCACTGCTAAGCCTTTTGTTATTGCTAGAGGATCCCCCAATTCACTTCTTAGTATTAACTGACAGAGTTCCAAATACGAAGTGTTTACAGGAACATACTTAAGATGCTTTATATTATAGTGATGAACAAGTTCATGAGTTGTTTTTCGTTCAAGAACGCGTAGGAGGGGGACATTTGAATTACCAACTCTTGATGTTTCCCCAAAAGGTGCATAGAGAAATATGCAAGAGTCCGAGGCGAAACCAGATGGATAATCAGCAAAAATAACTTGATCCATCCCGTAAACCGTGCCAGCATTTTTCCCATTGATCATATTCTGTTTAAAGCCAAGAACGTCTCAAAGATTATCATTGAGAATGATTATTTCGGTGTCAACAGGTGAGGTAATGTAAATCCTATCGTGTTCCAATGAATAATTAAAATGGAATGTACTATTCCTACGATATGAGATTTTTCTATTGATTGTACGACACAAATCTCTCATATCATCATATTCAATATATTTCAATTAAACATGAGGATATTCGCTAGATTTAAGTGCTTCAACCCATTCATAGTCGGCAAAGAGTGACCAATCGAATGGTATAACTATTATATCATACAAACGATCCTTTCTCAGGATGTCATAGGTGTTTTTGAGAATACAATCGACAAGAGCCACTTCATACGCGCCGTCAAATTTGATAGCGGGGGAGAGTTTTGTCCAAAAATCACTTGTCTTATTCAAGTCGTTGTAGAGAGGATCGGAAACGTTGGACAGAAAAGTTACATAGAAATTATTGGGCATTGTCAATATCTTCAACATTGATCCAAGAATCTAAATCAGAGTTGTATCCTAGCCACCGAACAAGTAACTGTTTCCTACCCCTGCGAGTACGAGTCTTTAATATCTTTTCAATTTGATAGATTTCACTATTATTTTTACTTTTTGTAATTCATAGTCATAAAAGCCACCGAGAATCTCTTCATCTTTGGTATCGCGCAAACGATAAGTTATGGGTTTAGTGTCTAGGATTTTTGCCACTTTAAAAAGTTCTGTGGACCACAAGTAATTCCCCTTTTCAAAAACATTAGTTGTTCTGTTAATTCGAACAGTATCACCAACATTGAATTTATTTTTCTTCTTGACAATCGTTTCATTGGAATATTGTTTAAGAAAAGTGTCAATTGTATCATGATCAGAATGATGAACTTCCGTTGGGGTTGAATTGGACAATGATCGATGAGGTCGTTGATTATAAATCAACATGATTTCATCTAAATCATGAATAAAAGCAGATGTATTTTTCAATGTACAATATCTTGAAATTCAAAGTCGAATAGTTCTTATCAATCGTTCGGCCAATGCAGCCTTTATAGGGCTATGACTATGATAGAGCAGTGTATTATATTTCGCTAGTACTTTTGCAACATGGGGATTAACAAATTCACTACCGCGATCCGTTTGAATTTTTTTATACGAATCCTGTTCGAGAATACTTTCAATGGCCTGAGCAACTTCAACACCTCTCTTTGACCGCAATGGAATGGCATATGCATAGCGACTAAAAACACTGATTGCAAGTAGAATATACTTGTATGATGTATTGTGACGTCTTTGAATCTCATCTAGAGTTAGGAGATCTGCTTGCATTATATGAAGTGGTTAAAAGGCTTTAATTTTTCAATAATGATTAGCACGAAGTCTATGATTTTTATGCAGAGTGTAACTTGATTCATTTTGTAGATAGTCTTGTACACTTTTAGCGTGAACACCAGTGACTTTGGAAAGAGTGGTGGGGGAACTTAAACTCCCACTTCACCAATATTTTCATAAACACGTTTCAGAACTTCAACCATTTTGAAAGTAAACGTGTAGTGTAACGTCCGCTACCCTTTTGTATACTGGTGGTGGTAGTGGTGACGTTGACTTGATACGTCTTCGCTTTTGTCTAGCTATCAATGGTGTGCTGCTGCTCCTTATTGTCAAGTTTCCACTAGGTGTGCTAGTATTTTCCAAAATTGATTTAAAATCTTCTTCCTCTTCTTCATATTTTAATGGTGTTGACAATGGTGCATGTTCATTTAATTTTTTTTAGAATTTTCCTATTGCTAATAAGGCTTTTGGGAAAGTTTAATGTATTTAGAAAGTTGTATAGATGAGCGTCAAATGATAATAGTCCTTTACGATTTGTAACCATATCATAGATTAAATAAAGTAGATTATAGCTCTTGCCTTGAATTATAATCTCTTTCCCATTGCTATCAACTTGAATATGATCTTGACCACTTTCCATGAGATAAGTTATGAGTCGTTTACTTTGTTCACGATATGAGTGGGGCGTTAGATTTCCAATTTTCGATACAATTGAATCCAATTCCTCCTTCTTTAACTGTGTTCCAGCAGCAGCAGCAGCAGACTCTTGAGGAGATGAATCTTTTTTGTGATCAATACCACTGGCCTTCACACGATAGGGCTTATGTTTGTCCACTCGACGAAGTGCATCTTGAAGTAAAAGCAGTTTTTTATCATCCTCAATATTCTCATTGTCAATGAATTTACTCAGATTGTCATCAAAGTGTTCCATGGGTGAGAGAGCGAGTATTTTGATTAAGATCTAATAAGATATAGCCGTAGGGTTTATTAGTTGCCTGATTGTATGCTGAGAGCAGAAATTTAGGGGCGCCGGGGTATATTTGTTTATTGAGAGTTATTAGCGAGCTAGAATCACGAACAACTCTGTAGATGATATAGTAGGTGCAGTTCAATGCAAGTGTTCGCATACATTTAAGCGTTCGCATACATTTGCTCTGATGAAAGAGATTGTGTAGAACCAGAGTAATTGAAATCTGTTCATGATGAGAGCGAACAGTGAACAGTTGTAGCATTTCCTGGGACCATTGTTCAATAGATTCAGCCAGATCGTCAATAATCAGCCAAGAGTTTGGTTCAATAATGCTGAAAACATCAAGTCCCTGTATGAATTGTATCTGCACCAATCCCGTCGTGGCAATTGCTTTTATTTTATCGTATGACTCCTGCCAAATACTGTAACAATAGTAGATTTTTTTCGGCTTTTCCACAAACATTTTATCACAATTTTTAATTATTTTAGTTAAGAGTGTTGTTTTGCCTGACAGTGACGGCCCACACAGAAACGATCTGAATGGTGTTTTAAATTGATACATGTTCCCTTCAACAATTCACCTGGAAAACTAACTGTAGACTATAGCTGTCTAATGACTAAATAATTTCCCTACAAGTCCTTTCAAGAATAATAATGAGAAGAACAAAATCAATAAAGAATCATATTTCTTGTATTATAAACAACACTTTACAGAAAACAAAGAAAAATACATTTTTTTAATTTATAATAAAAAAATGCACTAGAAAAAGCACTTTAATAAATATACTTTATTTACAAATACAACATTTAATGAAAAATACGCTGAATAATATCACTTTTTTAATTTGAATGCAACATGTATATTTAAAAAAAGAATCTCCCTAGCCACATTGTAGTAGAATTCCAACATGAGCTTTTTAGAGATCTCCAAGATCGCACTGCCTGCAGCAATATTTTTATTCAGGACAATGCTTCATTTTTTCTATTCAATAGTACCATGTCCGGGCCAATGATTGTGAAGGAAGTGTAATTTGGATCGGCAATAAATCGAGCACATTGTTTGGGATCGGTCACGACGTCACAACTATTTCTATTGTGAACTCTCTCACACATTTTACCAAAAGCCGAATTCAAAATGAGCTTATAAATTTCTTTTTCGGCTTTCGTTTGCACTTCAGAACGTTTCTTGGCAAAAGTGTCAACAAAAGTTTTCAGATAGGGTTTTTGGCTAAACTGGAGGGCTCTATGAACCTTTGTGACGTTGAAACCGTTGTTGCACATCCATTTTAAAGCCACATGATGTACAACAATATTTTTTTTCGGCAGAAGGTCAGCAATAAGTTTTTTTTTTGAAGGTGACCAATGCAATCCGTCCACCTCGACTAAACGCCTATTGCGGGGGCTCAAAGAGTCCCTAGTCACAGGTCTATTGATGCATGTGAAAACAAAATCCTTTACTGAATCGTGAAGCTCAACTGGTATCTCCCCATCAATTTCAAAAACCATCCAACCGGCCCATTCTCCTCAACACTGTCAATTTTGGGGAAATGGAGAGCTTGGAGGTCATTGAGCCATTTATAGTCATCGCAGGGTAGCGCATAATGGGACATGGCCGAGGGGTAGAAAGAAGTCATATCAAGGAAAACTGCATCGGATTTTGTCCCCGTCTTCTCTCCAGTTGGATCAGTTTCCAGGATACGATCCCCGTGAAAAACGTATCCACCCCTCATTGACCTTTCGATGAACAGGTGCTGATTGATGTCAGTGATTAGCCCAATTTTTCCCCGCTAATTTTTAGGATGAGGTCCATCACCAGATGAGGAGATGAAAAATAATACCCCAAATCAAGATTACATTCCCCATAGGTTTTGTCCGTATTTTTACACATAATGTCTAACAAAGTTAACACATCACTCGACAAATACAGCTTGCAGTAGTCAAACCCATTTTTACACCCTCCCTCTGCCCAAACTTTTTTAGCAAAACTGTATTCATCGGGGGTGCACATACGATCGTGTAGACTGTCGTAAAACGATTCGATCGAGGGAATAGTTTCCTTGGCGAATCTCGACATAGAACAATAATAATCATACGGATAGATGCCCTTGACTGTCAACAAATCATATAAATCATTTGAAAATTGTTGCTTGAGAAGGGGGAAAGTGTTGCAGCCGTTATCGTTTTTCTGCACTTTAATTAATTCGGTCAATGATTTAGGGAAAAAACTGTAGGAATCTAAAAAGCGAATTTTATTCGTGTACTCAACGTCGGCTTCAACATATCTCCACATAAATTCCAAAACAAGCAACTTTTCCGATGATTTAGGAATGATTTTGTAGGAAAAGCTGTCTATCACCCATGCATCATTCACTGTTCCATTTCTTTGAAGATGTGCCATTGATGGTAGCACATACTTCAGATCGTAGTTAGAATTATGTATAAAAACCTGAACAAAGAGTTGCTGTTTAATTTTTAAATTACATGAATTGTGAGCCCACCCCCGAAAGTTACTTTTCCCCGTTGAATTGGGATCAATAAGATGATTATGATCCTGGACAACGTCTTTTGGGGCAAGAAAACCCCTACAAACCCAACAAACTGTTCCCTTTTCTAGTGCCAGTTGCTCCTTATCTGATAATGACATTGGGTAGTTGGTGTGACGCAATCGTGAAATTGCGTCGTTCGCTGTTTTTATTAAAGACACCAATAACTTTTCCATGCTACCCTCCTCATCCATAGTAAAAAAAACTCTTCCAGCTGCATTTTATTATTAAAATCGCGACGGGCATGCGCATAGGAACACCAACTAGTTTGTGTTCCTTGACTATATTTGGCCTTGATGGGTCTGATACCTCCACTAGTCTTGATTCACAGTCCAAACATACTTTATCAACTTGTAGCAGGGAATTTTTGAAGTTTTTAAATTGTAAAGTATCTTTGCCTTCTGCCGGCATTTATATTCTTTGATTGCCATGAATTTTACAATATCTCATGTGATCCGTCAATGTTCGCTCAGATCTAAATGGAGAAAGGCACATGGGACAATAGTGACGTTCCCCTTTCCGAATATCTTGGGATAAGAGTCGACTTATTGCCGTAACGGGGAAAAAATTACAATAGGAATTTACATCTTTGGGAGGCTCATAAATAACCCAAACCCAATTTTTAACATTATCTACCGACGGTGTCCTAACTGAATATAAAACTCCCTTTTTATTTGGTTTCTTTCCCCCATTTACAAATTCCGTGTCGTACTGGAGAACAACCTCCCCTAACCAGAGATTTTCATTCGCTTTTTCAAATACGGTTATTTCTTTTAAGGACACCGGATACTTCCCCTCTAAACAATCAAAATTTACTTTAGGAAAATTTTCACCACCGTTACGCGTAAGTCCATCGAGATTTTTCATTGTTGAATCTTTTTTAATGTTTTATTGGCCGCTGCTAAAAATGCATATTTAAAGCATTGCAGCCCCGTTTCAAAATTGAAACCCTGAACCCCTCCTGTAGTCGTCAAATCTGGGTGGCATTTTATTCGTCGACTACCTTTCCCCGCCCCTCTTAAACTAAAGTTTTTTTTTAAATCTACTGAGATTCAGATCCATGTGTTCAATGTATAAAATGGTGGACCCACTCCCCCTCTCGTTAAATGTGTCCAAAGTTGATATTAATTTATTAACCCAATTGAAAAAGTTACCCT
This sequence comes from Artemia sinica, assembly GCA_027921565.1. NCBI lineage: Eukaryota > Metazoa > Arthropoda > Branchiopoda > Anostraca > Artemiidae > Artemia > Artemia sinica. The sequence continues at coordinate 76,305,396 of CM051260.1, read as the reverse complement.
CAAATTCATTTAGACCTGCGTATAAAGTTTGATTGCCAGTTGAAAAATGAAAATAAAAAATGTACCCAGATGTCCCCTTTTGTAAATAAACTTTGTGATTTACCGATGCCTTAGCCCCCCCCCCCTTGACCCCCCCATTTCTGAATCTGAATCTCAATAAGTGCTGAATCTCAATTCGGTCGATATAGGTATGAAGAATATTTACAGGGTCTGTTAAAATGACGCTCCCGTCAACCACGTTTTCCTCGGGGGGATTAAAATCTACCCTATGTGTCTGCAAGTGACCTAGAGCAGACTCTAACAAATAAAATTCACGTAGTTCCAGGGACGTGACGCTATTTTCATGTCCTGCACCTATTTGCACAGGATCCAATTCACTAATTATAAAGTCATCGTCAAAAGTGTCCCCGGAAACATTAGGTCCAACAATTTGCATAAGGCTATCCATTTCTTCAGTTGTAAATTGAAAATCCAGGGGGATATTAAATGATATACCTTCACTAACATCATCCGGCGAGAGGGGACAATTGCCCATGATATTTTGAAGTCCTGGGCCAGGGAAGACAGTTGTTTTCGTAGCTTCCCCCTGAAACTAGAAAATGAATGGATTGAGTTTTTTTTCTTTGACGAAAGTTTTATCACAATTATAGCACACTATTTTTTTTCTAGTCGGATTTATCAAACAATTTTTTGTTTTTTTTCTTAATTGGATTCGTATTTATCAAACAAATGCATAATAAATTACGAATTTTTGCTTATAGCATTATTTACAAAACAAATGCATAATAAATTACAAATTTTGTTAATAACACACACGCACACACACATCGCAACGTTTGACTAATAGCAATGAAATATGGTAAAAAAAATCAACTCCGTAATTGTCTTTATAGCTCATTAGAAAAAATTGACTCTTTTTTTTCCTACAAATCTAGTCATCCATAAAAAATAGTCATAAAAATAGCCTATTTTCAATGTGTAGTCTGTTATTTTCAAGATTTTCCGGAGCAAATGATAAAATTGAAACTGTTAAGTCCCGCATCTCATATCAAATTCTTTATTATGCAAATTAGAGTCTGGAATTATGTCTAGCGGTACAATTCACAGTCCTTCAAATTGACTTGGGAAAAAGAATCATTAGCGAGAAATAATATTTGAAAACTCACATTTAGATTTGCACCTTGCATGTTGAGGACTGTAGGGGCCACATCATTCCCACCTTGCATTGGTCGTGAAGGGCTCGGTAATGTTTGATAGGGGTGACTTCACAATCTTGTGCAGCAGTAACGGTATGAGCTATCATCCACTCTCTTTTCAGCTTTCTACCCGGCTGCATAGGGGTTGACACGGGTGGGTCTTGGGCAGGCAGCACCGGTCTGGAATGGATGTGGGTGGCTCCCGATGGGCTATCTATCTCCACTTGTTGCATTGGAGTAATGCCGTTAGCCTTAGCTCTCTTTTCCGGGGGGGGGAGTAATTGTATGAATCCACCTCCTCCTTAAAAAAGAAGAAAAATTTAGCATGGAAAAACGATTTCCCTTTTTAAAGAAGAAAAAATGAAGATATTTAAGCACACTTTCAACTAACTACAGATAAGTTCGTTAAAGGCGAGCTATTTTCTTGCGAAAGCAAAAAAAAAATGCTCATTGTTCCTTTAGTAGCCATGCAATTAGACTATAAATTAAGATATTTATGCATACTTTCACCTAACTACGACTAAGTTTGTTAAATGTGAGCTAAAATCCAAATTAATACAAAACTTAAACTTTCTCCCCAAGAAAATATTTGAATACGATTTGGTTGTATATAAATTCTAAGTTTCTGGCTAGAATTACACAAACCCGGTCTTAATCATCAACCTTTTGTTTTCATAACTCAGATAAGACACGTTTGAACTCTGGCTTCAAAAGGGACTCTTTCTGTAATTATAAACACGTGTGGTTTTAGACCGGAGAAAAGATTTTTGATAATGTGAAAAGGACATTTTGAAAGAAATAACTAAAACTAAGGAAATAAGCTCGTAAACAGAGCAGTGGGGGAGGGATTTTATTTACATAGTGGAAAAAAGAGCGTACTTTGTGTTTTTTCACGAGTATACTCATACTATTGTAGGGTTTGTATTGTTGCAGGGGAGAGGGGCTATGTCCCCCTGAAATTTGAATTTACTAGTGGGATGGTAAAATGATTTTATTTGGAAATAAATTCAGAAATTTAGTAAACTGTATTGCAAATTGACGAATCCATTGCTTTAAAGTTAATAATATTTAGTGTACAATCCATGATATGTTAAATCATTATGAAAATTAAATCGTAAGGTAAGAGCATTTTATACAAAATCTCAAGGACGAATAAAAAAATCAGTCCTTCTATTTATAACCAATCACCAATCAACTTACCGTATATTGAGCAACCTCTAATGTCTCTGATTGGCCCCCTAAAAATAGATGTTGGCTCAAAAACAGTCTGGTTGAGTTATATAATTTTGAGCATACTGTCAAAACACGTTGAACCACTTCACATGTTGCCAGCTTTTTTTTAATGTACAAGCGAAGGTACACGGCATATTCTTGTGAAATTCATTGTGCAATTCATGTATTTTTGAAAGTACTAGAAAGGTTGCCAGCTTTTTAAAATGTCTACGTCAAACGGCCCATTCTTGTGCAATTCATATCAATAACAAAAGCCTTGCCAGCTTTTTAAAATGTCCACTTGTAAGTGTAGTGTCTCAGGCGTGGGTTTTCTTGTAGGCATGAATGTACGCTTGAATGTAGGGTTCGTATCTATTACACTTTTGAGCATATTCTTGTAGGGTTCCTTGTACTATTAGGATTCCCTTAGTTTCAAAACATGTTTAATCACGTGTAGAGGTCCCATAGAATAACATAGGAAGGAACATAGGCCCTTATAATAGCATGGGAGGGAACATAAGCCCTTATAATAGCCTGGGAAGGAACATAATCCACCCAAATCCATAGGTACATGCTCTGGAAATGTTTTTCCTGTGGCCGTAAGCAAATAGCATGGTAATTCCTATACCTGCAAGCAAATAGCAAGGTAATTCCTATGTGTCTAAGCAAATAGCATGGTAATTCCTATACCTGCAAGCAAATAGCAATGTAACTCCTAGGGCCTCAAGCAGATCTCTTTGAAAGGTGAAAAGTGCCCTAAGGGATGACCTAGATAAAGTTCATTCAACTTGATACATTTCAGTGGCTCCTAGGACCTCTATAGAACATGGTTCCCATGGCCTCAAGCAAATAGCATGGTAATTCCTAATGGTAATTCCTATGTGACTAAGCAAATAGCATGGTAATTCCTATACCTGCAAGCAAATAGCATGGTAATTCCTAGGGCCTCAAGCAAATCTCTTTGAAAGGTGAAAAGTGCCCTAAGGGATGACATAGATAAAGTTCATTCAACTTGATACATTTCCGTGGCTCCTAGGACCTCTATAGAACATGGTTCCTATGACCTCAAGCAAATAGCATGATAATTCCTATGGCCTCAAGCAAAATGGAACCTAGGACTCTACTTCCATGTTCCCCAACAGAAAGGATATCATCAACGAAACAAAACCAGAGAGAGTGTTTTAAGTGGAAGCTATTCAAAGCTAATTGTTCTATGAATTCCATGTAAAAATTTGCCAAATAAGGGGACAAAACAGTGCCCATGGATAGGCCCGTGATTTGAAGGACACTTTTTTCTAGAAACATAAAATACGAAGAGAACTTGTTGCAAAGACGAACAAGCGTCATTATTGTGTTAATTTCCAAAGTTTTGTAATCTGACCAAGCAGCATTTTCCACTAATTTTCTTTGTAAGGCCCGCTCACATTTATGAACGTCGCATGAAGTGTACTTGGAAACTGCATCAAAACTAGAAAAGATAGTTTTTCTGCTGTACTTTGATTTTTTAACTTGTCAACAAGATCTATGGAGTTTTTTTTATATAAGATTTCTGTGTGCTTAAAAAAGCTTAAAATTGGTGGCTAAGAACTGTCCTACACCTCTAGCTGGAAAACTATATCATGCTACAATAGGACGTAATAGAATATCATTCTTATGGATTTTGGGCAAACCATAAGACATTGGGGCTGAACAGCCTTTGGGGTGGAATCTTCTGTACATTTGAGAGGTAATTAGTCTGCTGTCTTTTAAAGTTTCTAATTCTTTTCTCAACTGCTTTGTGTATTTGTCTATGGGACCAGTTTATATTTCTTTGTATGTATTTTTATCCATTAAAAGGGTTCAAATCTGCAGAATCCAAAATTACAACTGTGCTTCCTTTGGCCACTCTTGTAATTACTGTGTTTTTATATCTTTTCAAGTTTTGGAGGATTTTAATTTCTTCCTTTGCTTGCGTTGAAAAAGAAAATAAGGGCCTATAATCAAAAATACTCTTTACAATTTCTCCTCTGAGGAGGTCTGGGCTGAAGTGATTTCTTAGACCACACTGCTTTTCCATTTACGACAAATTAAGCAAGAAAAAATGGGTTTTAATTTTGATAAAGCAGTGAATAAATACAACAGAATAAACACTTAGTTAAACAAAAACACTCCGAATATTTCGGCTCCACGACCTGGAGCCTTTCTCAACGGAAAAAAGGGGAGAAAATGAACCAAAAAATTTTCTTTTTTTAAAATTGACTTACATCGAAATACAACATACTGAACACACGAAGAGCAAGAAAAAACAAAAGAAAAGATATATAAATAAATAAGTAGGAATCAAAACTCACATATTAAATAAAAATTCCATGCTCTGGCGTATAAACAAAATCTAATGTCTATAATGATACACTCGTCTCCTCACAATGTATAAATGGAAATCTATCAAAAATGAAGAATATATTTATACTTAAACAAAACAATAAAGGTCAGCTAACCCCGGCCAATAACCCCTATTTAACTCTCACAAGTTCATCAACCAAATTATGAATTATAAATTGAACGGATTCTTTTGGTTGCAAGCCTTGCAAAAGTTCGCTTACTTTTCCCAGCATTTAACCCATTCTGACCTTTGTTCGCAAGGTCACCATTTGTTTCAGAATAATTGTTAAAATCAGTACTGGTTGAAGATTTTACCTGATTTTTAATTAAACTATTATAAATTGAATTGATCCTAAGTTTCCCTTCATCTCTATTGATACTATTACCCCCATAGATTATCTTTTTTTATTTCTATATTTCTCTGAAGCTTTGTAAAAGTCCTACAGACGTATCTACTATTTTTGTCTGATCAAATAAAAGACTGTGATGAGGAAAATTATAAACATGTTCTGCAACAGCTGACTCAAACGTTTCTGGTG